>JAEIFN010000899.1:0-102521 GCA_018903675.1 Zaprionus capensis | reverse complement strand
ATATATATATATGCATATATTCAGGTTCAAGTATGCAGAATTTATATACTATATGCCATGTACACTAATAAGATTCTTACTATGCGAAGTTAATCAAAGATTTAATGCTCATTTTTTAATTTACTAGTTTTCTATATAGTTTATAGCTAGACTTGAAAACAGAATAAATGAGCAGAGCTGATATAATAATAGTTTATAGCTAGACTCGAAAACAGAATAAATGAGCAGAGCTGATATAATACTAGTAATAATGTAAGGTCAGATGGTATATTAGTGATATATTTGAAGATCTTAGTGTATATTTAATATATTATATTTGTATATATTTAAGGCTCATGTTAACAATGTGTCGATCTATATATTTTGAGTCTCTTTGCTCGATTCCATTCATTGCAAGATTAAGAAACCCTTGTGGAGACATAGTAATAGTAAAACTATTATTTTATTAGTATTATATCAATTGCATTCTCTTTGTTGAATACGTAAACTCATATTGATTCACGATTATTCACTGTATTCGATATTGACTGTCATTGAACTGAAGCCTGGAGGCAACTTCGAGTACTCGAGTGCGTGCGAATCGAGCGTTATTCAGTTATTCATGGCTAACAACACGCACTTGAGCACTCTGGCAATGCCAACTGGCTGTGAATGCACTCACACACTCACAGTGTATTCAAACCTGCATTCCATCGATCAAACTTAGTTGAATCAGTTTACCCACTCTAAGCTACGAATCACGATTCACGAGTGTGAATAGCGAATAGCATCTTGCTATTTATTCTGGAGGAAGCACAATTCTAGTTCACTCTGGTATGTGCAGCGTGGGAGGGGAAGGGGATGGGGAAGGAGGGAAGGTGCCAACTGGAGTCAGTTGCAATGTGACAATGGCATCTTAATAAACATAATTACAGGCACAAGCCAAAGGGAGCAGGGGGGGAGTGGGGGAACTGTTGGTGGTGCCATCTGCGATATTTATCGCGAGGCAAGCGGAAATGGGGAGTGCCCTCACACACACACACACACACACACATACACACACACGATTCAAGGTGGGTCTGCGTTCAGGTGCGGGTTGCGGGTCGCTGTTGTTGCTGTTGCTGTTGTTGTTGCCTGCACCATGATTGATTTATTTATTTGAGCTGCGGACGCACGCGTCGTCTCACCTCACCTCACCTTGTCTTGCCTTGCCTTGCCCTGCCTTGCTCTCATCTCGTTGTCGCTGCTTCGTGGGCATTGGCAGCGTCATTCAGCATCGTCTACCTCCTCCTCCTCCTCCACATCTTCTTCTGCTTCGTTTTAAAATCGGTAATCATTGAATTAAATTATGCCAGGCAGGCAAGCCAAACCAACCCAAAATCCGTTCCCGGCCAAGCCAGACCCGGCACAAGCATCCATCCATCCATCTGCTCCGACTTCTCCGACTGCTCCAACTATCCAAGTGAGCTCAGCTGGGCTGGGCTGTGCTGTAGCCGCACCCACACCCACACGACAGACGCGGCAATCTTTAGCTTGCAGCACGCGTCGCAGTCAGTTTCAGTTGTTGTTGTTGTTGTTGTTCGTTGGTTGGTCACATGCCAAAACTGTTCATTGGCTGTGAAGTTTTTATTGAATTCATCTGCAGAATGAGACAGCAGATGCCCTTACAACTGAACCCACTACCCCAACTACACACACACACACCACACACCACACACACACACCTTGGTCCGGTCGATGTCCATGTCGTGGTCCAAGTCTTTGCAACTGTTCCCGCTGCATCCACAGCTGCGTCTGCGATCTCTTTGGGTGCGCCCTCTGCGTGGGCTGCGTTTTCAATCTGCGCTTCGTTGCGCTATTTATAAACTGAATGAATGAGTGAATGAGCTGACAGAGAGAGAGAGAGAGAGAGAGAGGGAGAAGGAGGAGAGGGGGACGGAGAGAGCAAATAATAATTGCGCTGCTCAATTAAAACGCGCCGAAGGTAACGCAGCTCGCAGTCGCGTCCACTTCTGGTTTCATCTGCCACGCTGATAAGCAGTCAGTATCCCCCCCCCCTGTTCCTTCCCCCTCCCTTTCGTGACTTGCCTACAATTTTGACATTGCGTTGGCGTTGGACACACAGAGCCAACTCTCTTGGCCACGAGTCGAGTCATTCAATCGAGGCTTGGCCCCGACAAACTAATCGAATTGCCAACTGTACCCTCCCCGCTCCCTCCTCCCCAGCGCCCTTTCTCTGCCCTTTGCGCAGGGCGGGTTAATTTATGCGGCCCGTGCGACAAGGCAACAAATGACAAAACAGCATCAAAAATATTCTTTCGGATTCTTTTTCTCGCCTTTTTTTGGCGCATTTCCTGGCCGGAAGCGGCAGCAGCAGCCGGTCTAGTCTCAAGTTGCGCGTTTAGTGCGACAACTTGTGGCACGTGCTACGTAGGATGCGAGGGCAAAGCAAACACTGCAAAATAGGCAAAGAAAGGCAGCGAAAAAAAAGGATGCCAGGCGCGTGCGCCTGACAACAAGGAAGTGTGAAGGAAGCACGGAGGGGGGAGCAGCGCAGCCGGGCAAGTTCGGTTCGGGGGCAACGCGGCAATCACTCAAATGTTTCGCTACATTTTGCGGTTTGTTTTGCTCGCTGGCTACGCAAATTTTCAGGCAGGCCGCGCCCCCTTCCCCACTTACTTCTTCCTGCAGCAAAGGACAAAGGTGCCAAGTTCTCTTTACACTTTGAATGCAGCGAGTTGAACTCAGCTACCTTCCCACTCTCTCTCCCTCTCTCTCTCGGTCTCTCTCGTTCTGCTTCACTCTCTCTCACACTCTCCCCGCTCTCACTCTCTCATTGAAAGTGAAAAGTTTGCCAAAGTGCGAAGTCGCGACGGAAACGCGGGCAGCGTCATAAAAATATGCGCGTCAAAACAAACCTAGTAAAAGATTCATTAAGTTTGCCACTTGCCACTTGCCGCTTGCCACTTGCCACTTGCCACTTGTCTTCTCTGTGCCTTCGTTTTGCTGTCATTTTCTCGCGGCATTTGCCAGCAGAAGTAGCAAACAGCAGCTGCAGTTGGTCAAGCATTGCGTATACGCAACGTTTGACCAACAATGTAAGCCATGGAGTCGACTATTTGAATACCTTTTTAATAGCCTTATTAGCTAGTTGTAGTTGAGGACCAGCAACGTTACAAATTTCAGCTCTATAGCTGCTCAAACAACTGAGATCTGCAACTGAACCACTTTTTGAACCACATCAAATCCACGGGGAATTACACAATCTCATTGATTTTTGATAGAACAGTTAACCGGAGGTTTACTGTGCTATTTTAAAGCAGGCGTAATCAGTTTAGTAATAAAAAGGTCTATAAAGTTAACTGCAGCACTTGTTGAACCGGTTTACAAATATTTAGTAAGATATTACAAAACAGAAACCAAATAAAACAATTATGTATTGAAATGCATTTTAATTTGTGCAATTTTCAGATTCATTTGTAGCCTGTACCACCTTTTGAACCGGTACACAGTTGGAAGCAACAAAGCGTTAGTTCCTTTGACTGTCGATGCCGTTGCACATGCTGAACCGGTTCGCCATGCTTTGCCTAAGTAGTTGGTTAATGCCCGCCAGGGGCGGAGGGGGGCGGGGTTTACGTGATTCGTAAACTTTTCCCAAAACTGCTGAAAGTCTTGTGCAGCTGCCGCGTAGACGCTGCATCCTGTTTAAGGATTCTCAGTTGCAGCCGTTTTCAGTTTCTTTTTTTTTTGGAAATTGCCCAGCACACACACACACACATACACACAAACGCGTGAGGTCTTTGGAAAGGGGGTTTTATTTTATTTCGTTTTTTTTCTAGTTTTTTTTTTTTCAAACTGCGCTGCGCTTTGTTTGGCTCGCTTTATGTTGCTGTTGTTGTTGTTGCTTTATTTTCATTTATTTTTGACGAAAAATTAAGTGTGCGAGCGAGTGAGAGAGTGAGAGGGAGACAGAGAGAGAGAGAGGAGCGAACAAAAGCCAAAAGCGTATTTAAAACAAAAGAAAGTGCAAAACAATTCATGCGCCTGGCCGGAATCAGTATGTGAATCTGTGAATGTGAATGTGACTGCGAGTGAGTGTGTGTGTGTGTGTGTGTGTGCACGAATGTGAATCCGCATCCGACTGGGGAGACTGGGCTGCTGTCTGGGCCGGCCAAGCTGCGACTGGCTGCGACCGCCCGCTGTCCCCAGTGTCGAATAAAAAACGGACACGGATGCGACGGACTGCGGATGCACCTAGTGAGGAGCCGGAGCTGGCTCAATTGTAACCGAGACGGAGACGGGATGCGAGCGGGAGAGAAGGGGAACAAGGGGTAGACATAGTCGCCGCAGCGGAAGCAACTTGCTGCGCGCTGTTGTGGCTGATTATGCTGCCAGTTGCAGAGCGAGAGAGGGAGAGGGAGAGGGAAAGGGAGAGAGGCAGCCTGCCTCGACTCCAGTGGCGCAAGGATGACGAGCTTGTCAGCCAGTGAGAGAGAGAGAAATAGCACACACACACACACACACACACATCGCATATCCATCAGGCTGGGCTCGCCCGCAGCGCCAGGCCAGCCCCCCCCTGCCCCCTTCACTTCTCCTCCCCTTTTGACTGCAATTTATTTGGGCTGCCTTCGCCGATGTCCTGCAGGCTCCAAACACATTTCAAATGCAGCACCCTCCTCCCTCGCCTCCGCCTTCTGCTCCTGCCTCCCTCCCCCTGTGCCTGCTTCCTCCTGCCGTCCCTCTTCCTTCATCTTTCCTGCCAAATTCTCAGCTGAGCCGTTTAAGCCGCAGCTGGACAAAAGTTTGACATCCACATGACGACACAAGCGAGCGGAAGGCAGCAGGAGGCAGGCGATGATTGGGTGGGGGCGGAGTAGAACAGGGAGTGGGAGGAGGGGTGGGGGCAGTTGCCTGTTATTTGTTATAACAATCCACACGATGTGGGCACGCTCAGTTGAGACGTTGCCATGGCAAGCAGCTGGATAACAATGCCACGCGGACGCGGACACGAGGACACGCGGACAGGGATGAGGACGCGCCCGCGGTCGGTCGGTGTCGGTCACTGTTTGGTCGATAATCAAATTAAAAGCTAAAAAGGCTGCCAAATCGGTTCGTGGCAGCAGGTGCCAGCGCTCGCCAGCTGAGTCCAGGTGAGTTCCTCTTCCGACGACAGCTGCATACGCCAAACTCGGACCCGGCTCGACCCAAGCGTTTGCCGCTCGATTAGCTCCTTGACCAACGCGCCTTGTGGCTCGAACTCATGCGGAACGAGCACGTGGAAGGGTTGCCAACTACCTCTAACTGCGGTTAAGGGAGCGAGAACCTTCTCACCCCCACCAAACTCAGCAAAGTTTGTTTGACTAACTCGAAAATGGGTTGCCAAATAGATTCACCTTGCACAACCAACGAATAAGTGAATACACTCGTTCTATGTATCCAATATACTGTGAAACCTTTCTTGGCCGGACACTGGCCAAGAAGAATGTCCGCTCAAAAGAAGAAAAGTGTTATAAGAAATAAATATTGAAACAAATACAATACAAATATGATAGAAAAAGAGCGCCTTTAAATACTGCCGTCCACTTAAGAAAAGTGTCCGTTAAGAAAGATTTTACTGCACTTGAAATTGTTAATTTGGAAATTTAAGCCAAGACCTCTATAGGAACATGTATGAAAGTTAGGAAGGTTTCTTAGGCAAACGAATTAGGAAAATTTAAAAATATCTCAATTATATTTAGTTTATTTTATTTCAAAGTGAGTTCTGAGGACTAACGATGAAAGAGACTGAACTTTCTTTCCCTACTTATATATAGAACTGCCTGCACTAGATTGAGCTTAGTATTTCGATCTTTAATACAATTGAAACCTAACTTAGGATTGATAATAAATAATTATAAAAAGAATTTCCTGTGCCAAACTTTCATTGTGTTTCCTGTAGAACTTCCCTTATAAAGCGCCTTTGGTCATTCCCCATCAAATTGCTCGACTACTTCAGATAAAAAAGAGGCTTCTTCTTCTGTTTCATTACCCTCTCCCTCCCCACACACCATTTGGCAATGCACGTTGTTCTCGAAAATTACTCATTAGTCGCTGATAAGAGACATGACGGCATGACGAAATCTTGTAAACTGGGAGATCAAAAAGATTCCAACAACAGCAACAGCAACACGAACTGAAAATGCTGAAAATGGAATGTCGAATGTCGACAAAAAAGAAGCGACAAAACGACGAAATAATAATGAAATTGTAGCAATTAATTATGATATGATATGTGACCGAAGAGAGAGAGTGGGCAAGGGACAGGGGGCGGGGCGGGGCAGGGAGGCAGCCTAGGGACAGCCGAGACACACCTGATGAGGCTGACACTTGTCGATGTTAAGTCTGCCTGGGTGGGGACTCTGAGGAAGTGTGTGCACTCTGTGTATGTGGGAGGGGGGAGTTGACTGGCTGTACAACAGCAATTTTGGGCACAACAGCTATCGATAAGGAGAAGCACACACACATACACACACGTATTGCTTTCTCAAAGGTTTTCGGTTTCCCAAAAAACAGAAGAAGAAGAGAAAAGAACAAGCAATACCCAAGCGGGTCCTCCAAAAGCGATCGTCAGCAATTAGTCGCAGCTACAGTACAACGAGTTCTTATCAGTTTTTACTGGGAAAATTGTGGGTGCTCAGAGACAGCACCCACTACAACTACCCCCCACCTGCTGCCACCCCTTCCCGCACTCGCTTTGCCTTTGATTCGTAATACAAATAAACCGAAAAAAAGAAGAGCAACAACAACAAGAAGGCAAACAACTTTGCGAGCAATTAAAACTGTTTGACGACATCGAGAGCTGTAAGGAGCGGGGTACGGGGTACGGGGCACGGGTGAGTTGTGGATGAATCTCGGGTGGGGCAGCAGCGGCAGGTGGGGCAGGTGCAGCAGCACCAGCACCAGCACCAGTACCAGCAACGACGATAAATGGGCAGCGTTGCCGTCGTGGCAAGTGCGTCATTGGGCAGTTCAGGGCTGGACGACGTCGTCTTATCTAGATAAGAGAAGATAACATTGCTTAAGCAGGGTGCGGGTGGAACAGGGGCAATACCAGCAACAACAACAGCTGCAGAAATCTCTGCCAAAACTGGCGAAACGTCAAGGAGAAACACAGTCACATTTTATGGTCATGATACGGAAATGCCCAAATACGAGTGCGAATCCATGTGAGTGTGTGGTGTGTGTGTGTGCTTTATGGTTATACGGCTTTGATTTCCCTTTGAACTAGCCGTGACCAGGCCACGTACACTGCGCAAAAATCTATTTGTCATGTTAATAGCCTCCATCGCTGGACGCAAAGGCAACATTGCAGCGGAAAACGCAACAAACAAAACGTACAAATAATAATAGAAACAATAATAATAATAACAATAATAATAATAACAGGTAATAAAGCGGCTAAATGCTGGAGGGAGAGAGGTTACCTTAACTTTACAACCGCCAACGCAAAAACAACAACAACAACAACAAAATGAAACGAAACGAAAAATCTGAGAAATCATTGCAAACACACCTAAACGGGCTGGCTCTGATTTCCGAGCGTTGCGATATCGTTGCGATAACCGTTCTCGACTACTCGTGCGACTAGATATAGAACAGCAACAGCAACAACAACAACAACAATAGCAACGACAACTGGAGAATGTTAAGCAAATAGAGACACCCATTAGCCTGTGGCAAAAACTGGCCAACATGCTATCGTATATACGATATATATACCATGTATCGAATACTGTATGCGATATAGGGCATGCCCGTTGCATACGCAAATATACAAACTATATCTAATTTATTGGTATTATTATTATTATGGAAACACGCCTATCGCACTCGACACTCGACCATAAAACCCAACGCAATTGCATCATACTATCTAGGCTAATCTACAAATTCGAGTTCGCCCATCAGCTGATTCATTCCGTCGATCCAATGAACCTTATTCCCTATGCCAACCCTTAATTTGCTGACGGAATTGGAATCTATTCTATCTTTTATTCTCATCCGAATTAATTCTCACTTACTTTAAGAAAACATTGAAATTTACAATAGAACTTGCGTCGAACTTTTGAAAAGTCGAGTTTTTATGGGTTTCAAGATCCTCTCAATTTCAACGTATCGAATATTCTTTAATAACGGTATACCATATATAAAATACCATACAAGTTTAAGTTTTTAAAGACTGTTTTTTTTTATTAAACTACTTTTTGAAATATTAGAATTAAAGATTAACTCAATATTTACATAATGAACACTTTATCTTCATTTATGAATTGCCTTGAACCTTTTTTAAGATCTAATCTTATTAACACATTCACATAGTATGAAGTTATATTTAAGTATTGTATCTATCTTTTCTAGAATAATACAAAAATTATAATTTCTAAAGATAATTCAAAGACAATAAATAAATCAAAGTCGAAGAAATGAAATAAAAAACAAAAAGAACTCAGCCCTTTTTATGTGTCTAACCCACAGGTGTCTCCTGCCCTCATATCTCTTTCATTTCTAATTTATATAGGTTCTTCCAGAATAGGTCTGTTCACCCTTTTGCAGCTACATTTTGCACTTTTCACTTTTGGCTACTTCTTGGTTACTTTTTGGCTACTTTTGGCTACTATTTTTAGCTTTTCCACTCACCTTGTGCAATTCGAACCGCGGGCATTTTAATTCTCATTTTTGTTTCAATTTCCAAAGGTGTTTCGAAACTTTGGCGAGCGCTCGCCCCGGCGACAATGCTGGGGATGGGGCGGGCAACTCCTCCTCTCTGTCTCCCTCTCCGGCTCCTTCTGCTACAGCTTCTGTGATTCCTTTGCTTTTGTATCCGTCGAGCGGTTTCACTCTGTTCTTGTTGTTGTTATTATTGTTTTTAGCACTTGACAAATGTTTTAACGGGATTTCAATTGAGTTTTATTTTACTATATTTAATTTTAATAATTTTAACTTTACTTTACTTTATTTTTGTTACTTTTATTGCACTTTTCCGCTTTGTTTCTTTGTTGTTTGTTTGTTTTTATTAATTTCTTAGTGAACTTGATTTCTGTTCTATATTTATTATCGGCGGCCCCTTTTAGCTTTTTGTTTTCTAAATGTTTTCCAATTGGCGGCCTGTCGTCGGCAGTTTCAGTTTTGTGAACTTTATTGTTGTTGTCATTTTGATGGCAACCTATTTAGCAGCGATTAGAGAAGATTTCGATTATAGCGATTATATATTTGTTACTCGTTTTTTTATCGAACTAAACAAACAGAAAAAAAAACAAACAAATTTGCACTCGAGAAAACGCGGCTTCTTTCTCGCTCCCTCTCTCTCTCTCTCGCACACACTGCGCGCTTCTTTGCATGCACTCGAGTTGCTTTAACTGTTGTTGTTGTTGTCGTGATTCTTATTTGCAGTTGTTGTTTTTGTTACAGTTGCAGTTGTTGTTGTTGTTGTTGCTGGCAGTTTGCAGTTGGCAGCTGACGAAATAGTTTTGAAGCGCCTTCTTCATATAATTTACAAACTTAATGGTTTATTCGGTTTATTTATTCCGTTGAGTTCTCTTCTTTCCAATTGGCAAAATAGAGTTCCAATTGGAATTGGACATTTGACACCACAAAGCACTTGAAAAAAATAATAAAACGCTGCACTTTCAGGTGTGTGTGTGTGTGTGTGTTGACCGGGCGAACGATATGCGGCGTGTGTGTGTGTTGTTGTGTTGTGGGGGGAGGCGGGACCAATTAAGGGGGCGATCGTCAATGAACTTAAAATGAAATTCAATTCAGTGTTGAGCAACGCGTCATCATTTGTTGTTGTCCTGTGGCTAACTAACTGTTTATTTGTTGCTGCTTCTACTGCTGCTCTTGCTGCGTGCACCGCGACGGCGACGGTGGCAGCCTCGTCGTTGAGAGAGATGTGTGGTGCTAACGGTAACGGCGGAAGTACGCGACTACTGCGAGGCGTCGAGCGGCGAGCGCGTCTTCGCTGGCTCTGCTGCGGCTGCGGCTGTCGCTCTGTTGTCGTTGTCGTTGTCCAACCAACAAAGCACAAAGCGCCGTGACGACACACCAACACCAACACCAACACACACACAGCGACAGCGACGGCGACAGCACGCACACAAGCACGTACGAAGTAAAGCAAAGCAACAACACCAACACAAACACACCAGGCAGCAACACACGACGAGGCCAGTCGAGGCCGAGGCGAGTGAATGGGCAACGGGCGGCAGCAGTGCGAGAGAACTTCTTCGTCGTCGTCGTCGTCAACGTTCGGCAAACGAACGAACGAACGAAAGCTTGACGAGTGGACGAACAGTGCGTGAGAGAGCAAGCGAGAGTGTGTGTGTGTGAGTAAATTACTTGGATATGTGTACTGAGAGAGAGACTGTGTGTGAGTGAGTGAGAGAGACAAGCACTGGCGACTGCGGCAGAGCGGCCAAGCTTATGCGAGAAATACGTCGTCGACAAGCCTAGACAAGGCAGAGCGGCGACGGCGACGACGAGGGCGAGGGTGACGAGGGCGATGACGAAGACGAGAGCATGTCCGAACCCGACGATGTCCTGCGAGCGACTGTGGACGCACACGTTCAGATAATTCAATTTTATTTCAGGGTTTTGCACTTTAATGCCAATCTCAAAATTTGATTTTGGCTAAGCGACGCTGGCGTTGGCGTTGGCGTCGCTGTCGCTGCCAAAAGCTGCTGCATGTAGCTTCAGCCCTTTGCCGTCGGTGGTGGGTTGTGTTGTTATTGTTATTGTCGCTGCTCCTGTTCGTCTTGTTGTTGTTGGTGGTGGGGTGGTGAGGTGGTGGTGGGTTAGTGGGCTGCTGCTGCTGCTGCCGGCGTCGCTGTTGCAGTCAGCGTCGCGACTGCGAGGTTTGTTTATTTGGTTTGCTGGCACTCGTTGGTCCGTTGGCCGCATATGTGTGCGTATGTGGGGGTGGACACACACATACGACTGCGAGAGCGAGCTAGACTGTGCGAGTGAGACGCGCCAAGCACGAGCGAGAGCGACAGAGTGTGCGAGAGAGAGAGAGAGAGAGAGGGAGAGCGCCAGTTGAAACAAATGAAAATAGCCAACTTCGATGTGTGGCGACTGTTTCATGCCACACTGCACACAAGCATGTCGACAGCGGCCTCGACGTCGACGTCGACGTCGGCACTGATAACGGCACACACATGTGTGTGAACGCAGTGGGGTGATGGCGGGAGAGGGGGGAGGGAGCAGCCAAAGGACACAAAGCACACTCGCTCAGCTGTCGCTGCCGTCGCCGTCGCCGTCGTTGTTGCTACCTCTGCCACTGCCTCTGTCGCTGTCCATTGTCCGTTCTTTCTCACTCGCTCTCTCTCACTCGCACAACCCTCGCAACCGGCATCAGCTTATGAATGAAACCGCAACAACAACAAAAGGGCGACAATACAACAACAACAACAACAAACACACAAATCGTGCGCGCGCAGCTTAAGCGACGACTGCGCGCGACTTTTGCCGCGCAAATCGCCGTCAACAACAACAACAATAATATCAGCAAGAACTATTCATATGAATGTTCATTATTCATTATTCATTCATTATTACCCAAAAAAAAAAACATTCAACACTTGCAAAAATTTTCACAATTCGCAATTTTTTTTTTAGTTTTCGTTTTGCGGTTTTTACGTTTTTACGTTTCTTTTGCCGTTACGTTTTACGTGTGTGTCGCGAGCGCGCGCGTTCCTCTGCCGGACTGAGCTGAGCTGAGCTTCTCTGCAGGAACTTGTGGCACGTCCTCACCACGCGGCAGCTCGTGTGCATCTAATAAACTAAACTTAGTTTATGCCCATCTTCCTCAATTCAAGAAGAGGCCACGCTCGGCCTCTGCCTCGGCCTCTGCCACTGCCTCTGTCGCAGTCGCCGAGCGCCAACCGACCAAACCACTCGCGACGGCAACGTCGCTGCCAGCGCCAACACTGGCGACCGGCAGTAGCCGCCTCTGGCCGACGCTGTTCGCTGTTAGTCGCTGCGGCACGACGCTTTGGAGCAGGCGGCGCTGCTGCTGCTGTCGTTGCTGCTGCGAAGCTTTGCGCTGCCATTTGGCGTAGTTAGTGAATGAGTCTTTGTGATGGGTTGAAGTTCAGGTGGTTGTGGGTGTTTTTGAGTGCAATGGGTACTCGATTGAGGTATTCAAACTATTCACTTGTTAGGGTATTTCCCTATGTGTGAGAGATTTATGTGTGGATGTATTCATGGGTGTATTCGTGGGTGTATTCACGGGTGTATTCATGAGTATATTCATGAGTGTATTTATGTATGTGTGTACTCGTGATTGTATTCATGGGTGTATTCATGAGTGCATTCATGTGTGTATTCATGAGTCTATATTCTCAGCATGAGCTGAAACTCACCTGATTGTCGATGGTGTCGAGGTACTGCTTTAAGGTATTCAAAGTATTCACTTATTAGGATATTGACAAAAGTTCGAATGTTTCATGTGTATTCAAGTTTCCTCATGCATAGAATAAATTGAAATTCAAGTGATTGTGGATCCTAGCTTGGGTATTCAAAGTATTTATTTACTTTTCGGTGTATTTTCCGATGTTTGGATGCTAACTGTGAGTGCATTCATGAGTCTTTGTATTGGGTTGATTTAGGTGATTGTGATATTCAGAGTATTCACTTATTCATTAAGGTTAACTGGCAAACGTTTTGAGCTCTTTAAATTATTCATACAGGTATTTGTGGGTGCTTGAGTATTCACACTGATAGATCACATGTTTAACGAATGCACTCATTGGTGTTTTTGCGAGTGCATTTATGAGTGTATTCACTAAAGTCAGGAACTCTTCGCGAACATAACATACTCAACATCATACACATGGGTATATTCATGAATGCATTCATGAGTGTATTCACGAATCATATTTACAATTTATGTGGATACATTTAAGTGCAATTATATCACTTACTCCTCCAGCTTGTGGGTGTCTGTTCTGTATTCACTCAGTTAGCCATGCACGATTATGGGTGTGCAATGTGAGTGTGTATGAGTGTGTGTGTGTGTGTGAGTGTGTGAGTGTTGGGTACGTTCTAACTGAGAATGCTCATAGTTAGGTCTAATGCGCTCGCCCACCGCGGTCAACACCGGCTAATGCACATTAATCATGGCAGCGACGTCGACGGCGACGTCGACAGCAACTTCGAAAACGGCAGCGACGTTGGCGTTCGCAAAGCGTCGCTGCGGTGGGTGGGCGATGTGTGTTCGGGTGGTGGTTGTGTCTGGTTGCATGCAGCATGTTGTAAGGTTGCAAGTTGCGAGTCGCGGACACAAACTGGACGCACACACCCACACACCCACACACCGACACACACAAACACACATGGTCTGCGTTGACTGCGCTGCCTGGCAGTGCACCCATTAATGTCAGCGCTTTGATATGAGAAGCACAGCACA
This sequence comes from Zaprionus capensis, assembly GCA_018903675.1. NCBI lineage: Eukaryota > Metazoa > Arthropoda > Insecta > Diptera > Drosophilidae > Zaprionus > Zaprionus capensis. The sequence continues at coordinate 89,095 of JAEIFN010000899.1, read as the reverse complement.
CGTTCCCACATGAGTGTGCGAGTGTGTGTGTGTGTGTGAGTGTGTGAAGTCCAAAAGTGAATGCGAATTGTTTTCACTGTTGTTAATTGTGAGTGAGAGCGAAAGGGAGCGAGAGAGGGAGAGCGGAGGCAAGCGAGATAAATAGAGATCATTAGCGATACACATGTGTGTGTGTGTGTGTGTGTCCACTGAGACATAACTTCAGCTCGACTTGCAGCTCTGCCTCCTTCTCTGCCTGCTCTGCCCCTACCCCCATCTCCATCTCTTCCTCTCTTGCACATGTGACACTTGCCCCGCAGCACTGATAACCCCAAAGCTTAACCCATTGTTTTCTTCGACCTGCCTCCCCCTGCCCCCTCTCCACGGCCACCTCATGTGCGTCGTGTGTGTGCCCCTGGCTATAGCATATGTATTGGCGCCTCTGCTTATGTGCACTCGCACTCACACACACACACACACACACAGACGCACTCGCACTCACATGCTCTCTCAATCACAATCACACATGACACACGACACACGAGCTCTCTCCACATATGTGAGACGCACTCACACGAGCGTCGCACACGCGCGTTCGCCCCATCGATTGGCCATCGTCGTCGGCTCTCGCCATATTCGCAGCGACTCCCCACAACCCTCTCCCTCTCCCCCCTGTCTGCCCCTCAACCTGTTCACCGTTACTCGCGCTCTCACACACAGGTAGCCTCAGCTGAGCAGCTCATGGGAGAGCGAGAGAGAGAGAGAGAGAAAGAGAGCTTGATGCTGCCTCAGTCGCTGTCGCTGTCGCAGTCGCTGCCGCTGCCGCAGTAGCTGAGCTGCTGGAGCTACCCTTGTGGCTCTGCCGAGAGCGACATGCGGCGTCCACCTTCGGTTCGGATGGGGTTATGTGCACACGAGCTTTCGCATCCGCAGCACGCTTATCAGTCGCCGCGCCAGCGTTGACAACGCCGGCAGACGCAGCAGCAGCATTAGCAGCAGCAGCAACTGAACCAACGCTCTCTTGGCCAAATTGATCTGTGAATCAGCTGCGAAGTCCATCGTCATAAGAAAAGTGGAGGGGGGAAGGTACTGGGAAGTGTGTTAGACCTGAGCAGCCAGAGAATGCATTGCGAAGGAAAGGGGGTCTTCTATTTTATTATAAATATATATAGATATTGCTTGGCCAAGTTGGCCGAAACAAAATTAACAAGTAACTCGTTATTTTAAAATAAATTCAGTTTCGATTTTCTGGAAATTATTTCCAAAACAAGTTTCAAGTTTGGTTAAAATTGAATATTTTATAATTGTCGATAAATGTTTCGAGAAATTTAAAATATTTTCAATGTTAAATGAATATGTGATTATGGTTAATAAAATATATAACTTTATAGTTGACAGAAAACAGTTCTTACGTTTTTATACCCTTGTAGAGGGGATTAGAAACTTGCCGCATGCCAAAGGTAGCCTTACTTCCTTGTTAAATATAGTTGAGTAGAAAACAGTTCTTACATTACCAGAACTATAGAATTTACCAGATTAATAGATATTTACTTTAAACGATAAGAACAAAAACATAAGAAACCTACAGTCGAGTGTGCTGGACTGTAATATATCGTCTACTGAACGCTGCATTAATTATAATTATTAATTATTTTTATTAATAAATAATTATTTTTCATATAACTCCCAATCGCAGTCAAATTCATAAATCAATTTATTATTTTACACCAAAAATGAATGTTGTAGCAAACATGTGTAGGTGACGGACGTGGCTTTATAGACTTGGCTATTGAAACTGTTTAAGAACTATTCAAACAATATACATATTTATATATTCTTTCTTTCTTATTAATGTTAATATACTTCTCTGTAATCCACCACATTATATGGTACTATCCTTACATTATAGGTACTACTTAAATCGAGTGTCTATGCTCTCAGCTTGCCCCTAATTTGCACTTTTCATTTCAATTTCCAATTATAAACCATATAGAATACCGTTAGCTGCACGACAATTAGCTTAACCTAACCCAAGTTGATGGCATCGATAGTTATCGATAATTTAATTGACATTTGAGCAGGCATAATGCATGATGTATATATCGAATATGGAATATGGCATAATAAACGATCGTATACCGTATAATAAGTGTGTATTTCTTAGGGGCTTGTCCCGCTCTCAGAAGGTAGCTGCAACATGAAGGTGTGCGGGTGCGTGTGTGTGTGTGTGTGTGTGTGTGTGTGAGCAACAGTTGCCATATTTCGTCGCGTTGTTGTTGTTGCTTCTCATTTAGTATATTCCGCATATTTCGCACTTTGTTTTACGCTGCGGAATGCGGCAAGATCAAACGCCGCGAAAAAGGAGCACTCGTAATTACCCCCGGCATTTTGAATGGGCAAATGGCAGGAGGGGATGGGGAAAGGGGTAGGCATATATGATGCTATAGCTGTGCGATATCGCATAATGTATGCAGCAAAGTCGGCGAGATGTGAGAGGCAGCAGCAACAAAGCCTGCAACGAAAATTTCAGAATTGCCGACAATTACCTCAGTCCGCTAAGGGGGAAGGGAAGTGCACGCGGGAGGGGCAGCTGCGGAGGGGCTGGGGCAGTTATCGGGCCTGGCAGTGTGACATATGCCGTAGAGTTGGAAACAAAAACTTAGCTGCTTGAGTTTTGAGTGCACTTCGCTGCAACTGCAACTGCAACTGCAACTCAGCAGCAGCAGCAGCAGCAACTGCAGCAGAGGCAGCCGTCATTAAGCTTTACCTGTGTCTGTGTGTGTGTATGCGAGTTCCTGCGGAGCATGTCCAGCATTAGAAGTGTCGACAAATTGGCCAACGATCGATCGATTGCCCGCCCGATCCAGTTGCAGTTCTGGCCATGGGGCAGCTTCTGCTGCTGCTGCTGCTGCTGCTGCATGCGCATTAAAGCTGCCGCTGCGTGCTTGCCTCATCTGGTGGCAGTGGCCAATTTGCACAGCACGCCCCTGAGGGCACAGCTAGCCAGGCCATTATCAGGCGGGAGCGGGAGCGGGGGACAGTGGAGAGGAAGTCAGAGCCTGAGCTAAGGCGGCGGCGGTGCCAGGCGTCGCCGTGGCGTTGCCCAGCTATTAATTGTCGCGTGAATGGGCTCCGCTCTTGTTGGATCGATTGCGGGTCACAGTTTCGATAGCGGGCTGCACGGGTTGACACACCGAACACTGAACGGACCCGCCGAGCCGCCGAGCCACCGAGCCACCTCCCCCCGTGCTACCCAACAGGGCGACCCGGCAACCCATCGACCCAGCAAACGTGGCCCGTGGCACCAATTGAAGAGCTCTCAATGCCAAACTCTGCTCTGGCCGTTGATCGATTAAACGAGCGTGCCCATTTACCCAACTCCCCCTCCACCCATCGCACTGTGTGTGTGTGTGTTCCATTCCACTCGATTCCATTCCATTTCGTTTCGTTGACAAATTGTTGATTGACGCAATCCGTTGGCCAGGGCCGCGTAGCCATGGAATCCCAAGCTCGCCGCGGCTGCTCTTCCCTGCTCCTCCTCCCCCACATGGTATCCCTGCCACGGACTGTGGTTAGGCTAGTAGCGGCTATGGTGGTGCCCTCTCAATGCCTGCCTCAGTGCTGGTGTTGCTCTTAGGGGCCAGCAGGAGCTGCCTGTCGCCGCCGTTCGCGTTCGTTGTTGCCGCGGCCTAAACAAAGTTTATCGATTTAACAAAATTCATTGAGCCCAAGACCGCGCAAAGACCGTGCCACATTCAGACCCGCAACGGACAGCGAGGGGGGGGTGGGTCGCGGCTTTGTTTAGATGACCCAACAAACTCGGGCTCGACCCGTTGGCCGGGCACTGCCAGGGCCGCCCAGCGCCCACCGCGACTGATCGATTATACAGTCGATGGCCATGAAGGTTGACAGTAACAAGACTCACACATACACCTACACCTACACACACACACACACACTCTCTCTCTCTCTTCCACACTTACAGCATTGAGTCTCTAACCCACTCATTCCCTGGATCTGTACAGAGTTTTCCCATTACTTCGTTTCAATTCCAAGGACCTGCCACGCCCCCCTCTTCCCTGTGCCTGTCACCTCATTGAGCGGCAGGAGATCAAGCGAACTGATGCCTAATTGAATTTTCATATTCCACAAGTGTCGCCACTTGAACCACTCTTGAGTGTCCTCTTTGTGTAATCGGAAACCCAGTGGGCGCCCCCTTCCCCCTCTCCTTTCTTCTTCCCAGCATGTTTTCACATTTTGCGGTCAGCTCCTAAAGGATCCTCGCCCTCAACTACTTAAGATGTTGCAGGTTAAAACATTAGGGTTAAGCCAGTCCGCACTGTGCCAGATGTGAAGACTATTTTGAATGTGCTCTAGAGCCAGAGATGGATGAGTTTCTCAAGCACCTTCATCTTTTATCTGTCGCCTTGAGTTTTGTGTTTTTTTAATCTTGATAAGGGAGAAGACGACAGAGATTGCTACACTTGTATAAGTTAGAAGGGTAACTATACTATAATAGATTTTAATATTAATAAGCGTGGCTTACGACCTGCATTTGTTAATAACATTTTAGCTGACTCAAGGTCAATATCGGTTCGATTTCTGCATCATAGCTTATCTAGCCGATATTTTTGCCTAACACAACAAGAACACTTTTCAAAAGACAAGGAGCGGGCTTGAATGTACAATTGTTTCACGAAGTAGCCAACTTCGATCATCAGCATTCATCGCTGACTAACTTAGTGATCGAAGGCAGTTCCATCTCCACACTGCTAGAACTCGTTGAGAAGATTTTAATATTAAATATTACATACTTATTGTGTCAAGCATTACAATATTATCTAGTAAATATTGTACTATACATTATAATAATATATTACCAGCAGAAAATGGCATCTTCAATGGCACAAGGTATCATATATATATGTATGTATATATATATATATTCTTGTTTATCAACAATTGAGTCTACATAACAATGTTTCTAAAGCACGTAGACCTCAGAGACTATGCGAGCTAGGGCTATCAAATTTGGTGTCAATGTCTCTTATTGTTGGACTAACATAGATCAAGTTTATTTCAGAATTTGACTCAATTTGAATCTCAATTCGAATCTCAGGTATATGTAGCTTATAATATCGGGTTAAAAAAAGAATTTAAAACTAATCGAATGTTCACAACAAGTTATGATTCAAAGCTTTAACTATCAATGTAGGTATACATAAAGTATTAAAGTTATTCTATACCATAGTACAATTGTATAGTATAGTATAACAGTTCAGTATTATAATATGTAATATAAAGTAGAATTGTATAGTATAGTATAACAGTACAATATCATAATATGTAACATAAAGCTTATCATCGCCAATTTTGGTTTATTTCGACTATTTCCCAGTGGAAAACTTAAAATTTGTTTTCATATTCGGATTTAAATGGGAATTCGTATTGCGATGTGGTTTCTCAAGTGCCAAATAGATACATGTGTAAGAGTTTGTGTGTGTGTGTGTAAACAGTGTCTCTCCCTTCTTCAACTTTGTCTCCTCTTCGGCGCAAAGACAATGTCCAAGTGACAATTTGGAGAACAAAGAGCACAACCGATGCGGAGGCCAATGGGAAACAGTGGCAATTGCCATAAAACAAAACCAAAGACAACAACAGCAACAACGACGAGAACAAGAGCAGCAGCAACAACAACAGGGTGATTTTTCGGTAAATGGGAAAATAAAATAAATATTTTCGAATTAATGGAATCTCAAGTGTGTCCACAAATGGAAGCGAGTCGCATCGAGTCGAGTCGCGACAAGTCGAGTGGCGATGGGGTCGCCTGATCGATGGAGCCGTTGCGACCAACTCGGCCCCAGCCCTAGCCCCAGCCCCAGCGGCAGTCCCCGCCACAGCCACAGCCTCAGCCCCGTCCCCGGCCCCGGCCCCGGCGACAATGTCAAAGTCGCCAGCCGGAGTTGTCTGCGCATCAACTTCGCAGCAGCCCCACGGCCAGTGGCAGCGACTTCTGCGGCTGCTGCTGCTACTGCTACTGCTGCTGCGTCCGTTCCGCTGACTGGCGTCGCCTCATGGACAAACATATGGTAGACATATGTGTGTTGCGCCCGCCCAGCTTTGCGGCGGCCCCGGCACGGACAACGGGCCCGTTAGCCGATCACGGGACGCGGGCGTGTGTTGTTATTTTTAAAGCAACGTGGGGAACGGGACGGGACGATCTCTAGACTTGGGCACTGACAGAGTATCCAGATCACAGATCGCTTGACAGTGACAACGGATTCGGTTGCACGCAGCAATAAGAACAACAACAGCAGCACCACCACCAACAACAAGAACAGCACTTCGTGCAGCGTTTGACCAAGCGACGCAGTTCCATTTCCATTCTCAGTCCCCGTCAGCACAGCAGCCCCAAGAGCCTTATCCGTAGCAGGGGGTGAACTTGAAAATTTCAACATTAAGTGCGATTTATTTATACATTTCCACTAGTTTTTTATGATCGCTAGCAGAATTCAGCAGAAGCAGCCGCAGCAGAAGAAGCAGCAGCAGAAGAAGAACGGCGCGGTACAGTTTTGAGAGTTTCTTGAGTTGGGTTGGGGAGTACAAGGAAAAAGAGCATGAGAAAATTTGAGAGATAGAGTGAGAAAAGAAGAGATAGTAGAGAGAAGAATTGTCAAAGAGTAGTAGAAGCAGAAGAGAGAAAGAGGAATATAGAAAAAAAGGTAGAGTAACAAACAGATTGAAGGACTAAAAAAGAAAGAGAAGAAAATAAAGATTGGATAGAAGTAGAAATTAAGAGAGAGAGAGAAAAAGAAAGACAAATAGACAGAGAGAGAGAGAGAGAAAAGTAATGCGAAGGAATAATACGTAGATGAGTAGATGAAAAGAGATGGAAGAAGTAAAAAAGAAAGAGAAGAAGGGAAAATGTTGAATGGAAGAAGAAGTGAACTAGTGAGAGAAAGATTGATGAATAGAGAGAATTGGAAGAATTAGAAGGAACAACACTTAAATGAGAATAAAAGAGACGCGCAGAGAATGAATGAATGAATGCAAAATATGCGCATGCAGATATAACTAGAGAAAGAGAGGAGTCTTAAGTAGAACTGAAATCAGAAATAAAAAAAACGATAAGAAAATTAACGTGATAGATGTGCAGTTTAAAAGGAAGGACTTGAAGAAAGTACTTTATAATCTCACTAAATATATATAAAAGATATATATGTGAAACTTAGCAGTGGGAATGCAAAAGAAAGAGAGAAGGATTAAATAAATGAACTTACATAATAAAAACGAACTAACTTTCATATATGGTTTTCAAGTTCCGCTGGTTTCTTTTGGCCCAAAGAAGAGCATTCTTGAACCTTGGACCACGCCCTAGTTGGTTCTCAGCGAGTTCTCAATGCATTAGCTGCACATACTATTGAGATCAGATTATTATAGGAATCAGATTCTTAGAGAAATCAGAGCTCTCCGCACTGTCGAGCACGATCGCTGTTTGACTTTTTGGCAATATCTTTTTGGTATTTTATTTGGTATTTCCAAAACTTTAGCTGGCCTTTCTTTGCATGGCATGCACAGTTTGCGACTTCAATTGGAAACCCCCATCGAGGGGGGAGGGGGCGTACGGCTAGACTGGCATTGGCTTGGGCACAGGCGCAGAGTCACGATGGCATCGCTGGCAGTGGCTGCACTGCTTTGGCTGCGACGCAACGGCAACGTTGACAGCCGCAAAGACCAACAACAACAACAACAACAACAGGGCAAATATAATAGAACGGTTAGGGGTTAACTAGGGGGCTAGGAGAGTGCCCCAGGGAGGGGGCAGCGGGGCCGTAGGGAGCTTTGGCTAAATACTTAGTCGTCTACGGCTACAGCGTTTGTGGGTTTATCTTAATTGCAATATCTCTGGATATCTCCCGATTGCGATCTGAGGTGCATCATAGAGCACAAAACTGAACTTATCTGTGGCCAGGCATGCGATTTGGCCGAGAGTCTCTCTAGCTGTGTGTGTGTGTGTGTTGGTGTGTGTGTGCGTGTGTGCGCGAGGCTCTCCCAGGCGCATTGCAATCGAGAAACAATGAGGCGGAGTCGACGTAGACGTAGAGACAATTCGAGCATTGTCATGTGTGTGCTCTATAGATGGAATGGGGCATTGCGAATGGCGTGTGAGATCAACAGTTAAATGTGGACTATCGATAGTCACAGCCCTGCCTGGTCGATAGTTTGCAGTTGATTTCAATTGTCCTACTTTTCTTCACATTACTGATTCTATTTAGTTAATATTTCGTAAGTTTAACTTACAATAGTCAGTTTGAATAGTTATTAAAAAATCAATGCGATACTTTTGTCATACTATCGATAGAAACAAGTTGCATTTCCAAGAAGAAAACTGCAAATTGGCTTCCTCAGCTTTATTCAGTTTCCATTATCTAGTCGTCTTCTATTCTCTCGTTTCATAGAGCATACAAGTGCCGTGATAGTCGGGCCAGATTTGAGAATTATTTTCTTGATATTATTACTGGGGAGTCGCTTTTGTTTTGTTTGCTCTTTAGCTTAAGCAGCGACAGCCCACGCAGTCTGTGCCTATGAATCGAATGACTCGCCTGGCTAAATCTGAGCATAATGAATGAATGAATTGCTCGTTTGCCTGACTGAGTGACTGTGCGAATGACAGACTGACTGACTGACTCACTGACGAACTGACGGACGGAGTGGTTGGTTGCCCGACTGCCTTGGCTGCTTGGCTGCTTGGCTGCCTGGTTGACTGAATGTTTGGCTGGCTAAATGACAAATGGGACTGGCAAAAATGTTGTTAAGGTGGCGCATGACACCAAAAACAACAGCAACAGCAACACCACCAACAACAACAGCTCGAAGCAAGCCGAAGACAAACAACAATTACTACTGCAGGCCAGCATTTAGTCAAGCCCAAGCTGCCGTTGGCCAGGCCCATTTCGAGGGCTGAAACAAGCCTCGCTGTAGCGCGCATCGCTAAACGGTTTGAGAGATGCGAACTCTGCGGCTAGTTATGATTAACCAAACCTGCAATCTGTCTACAAATCAGATAACCCTGTGGAATGTTAAGCTATCGATCGAACTGTTTAAACCATAAAATGGTGCGCATCTTCCGAATGTGTGTGCCAAATTTCGAGTGACTTTACAAAGTCGTGTGTGTTCCCGGTGAGTTCAAATCAAAGTATCTACATGTTGGAGTATAGCTCTAAGAACTTTAGGAGTTCAACTCAATAAGTAGAAAGCTGCATGAAGTTGTCTTTAAGTATATCAAGTTTTATTTGATATTTATTTGATATTTATTTATTTGTTTATAGTCGAACTATGGTCTGACTGTTTAAAAGTAAAAAAAACAATAAATAATTATAATTTAAGTTTTAAATTGAAATATTAAACTAAGAATAATTTTAAGTTTATCTTAACTGTGAAAAAAAATAAATTAATTGAATTGAATTGAAATTTATAAATCTAAAGGAAATGAAGTAGCCTCGATAATTTGGTATTGAAGGTCCAGGTGCCTTTATTTCCCGAGCAACTTCTTCTTTCAGTTCTCCAATAGTTCTGGTTATTATGCATTTCCATTCATATATTCAGCTAAAGATCTAAGAACACTTGGAAGTTGTTGAGGTACATGTAGTAACACTTTATGGCAACCTAATCCAACCCAACCTAGTTAACCTATAACCTTTCTAATGAGCCAACTGCGCTATATACGCTGAGAAGCTCTTACAGAAATAGAATAGAGGTGGACAAGTAGAGCTTACTTTGACTATCTAAGACACCATCTCTGTGGAATCTTAATGCAACTCGAAAGCCCACTAATTTTCTAATACCTGAGAGTAGGCAGAGTGCAGATTCGACTGCACTCGGTAGTTGCAATTGTATCGTAATCATTTTGCGAATGTATCTTTTTTTGTTGGTTTCTTTTTTTGCCATTTCCTGTATGTGCGTTAGGTGGGCATTTAGTGGGTGAGGTAATTGTAATTGCTGGGGCTGGGACTGGGACTGGGGCTGGGGCTGGGGCTGGGACTGAGCGAGTCCTCCGCGCGCATCGCACTTGCAACACACACGCACACGCAATCGGGCAACGTGCCGCATGCCGCATGCGACGTGGCCGTGCCCCTGGCCGGAGCTCTAGGGACAGATCGGACTCGCTGCTCCACATCAATGAATATCAAATGAGCTGAGGCGTACCTGCGATATGTCTTGCTCCCATTCGCAGCGATATCTCTTTGCATCTGTGGCCCAAACTCTGAAACTGTGGCTCAGCCTGTGGCTCACGCACACGCGAAGCAGTCGAGGCGAGCGAGCGGATGAGAAATCAGCGCCCAGATATCATTTTGGGTCCCCAACAACAACAACAACAGCAGCAACAACACGAACAGAGCCGAGTGCAACTGAGCGTAGGCTGGAACAATTTTGTACTTGTAAGTGATCGCACTTGGTCTTTGGGGAGGGCAGTCGACCAGGAGGGGGAGGGGGGCCGGAGGAAAGGGGGAGTGGGAGGGGAACCTTGGCGGGGCAGCTTGATTTTGATTTTGCTTTTGACTTTAGCTTTCTGTTCAAAATTTTTCTTGTATTTTTTTTTCTTTTTCTTTTTTTTTTGGGTGTGCGCGCGCCCATGCCCAAGTTGGGCGAATTGAGGGGCATGCCAGCCACGCCCCGGTTTCTGTGGTCATCAATGGCACCACAGGCAGAGCACAGATGATGATCATATTGTTGTTATTGCCGGCAAGCCCGAGACGAGACAGCGACAGCGACAGCAGCTACGATTGGAGACGACGACGACGATGAACTCAAATATGGAGATGGGAACGGGAAGGGGAAGGGAGCTGCGGGATGATTTGGTTTGAAATGAAACTGGCGCTGTACTATTTTCAGTTGGGTTGTCATGCATCGACAACGTCGAACTAATCATATGGCACCAATATGCGTGAGTCGCCATGGAATCGAATCGAACTGAGTAAAGACGAAGACGAAGGCGAGTCGAGCTGAGCTGAGCTGAGAAAAGAACACTGCTCAAAGCTGCGGCTCATATTATATATAGTTGCATACCCTACGCAAGTTGAGTTCCGTGGGGTATTATGTGTGAGATTAACATAAGTTGAAGGTAGCTTTAGAAAGGTTTATGTGATATGATTGTATAAGTATGGTAAAGTAAGGTAACTAGAGTAAAGTATCAAATTCAACAGCTTATTGATGTATTGCACTCATTGTAACTAGTTGAACACTCTTTCCAATATATAATTGAATAATTGATAGAGTCTATAATAAGTTTCTCTTTCTTTGTTCTTCATTCAGAGCAGCTCAATGAAGATCTGAATGTCATTAAAGCTCTACATTCTTAAGTCTCGCACTAGAAGATCATTATATATGTTTTTACATATATTAATATATAATTTATAAAATTCCTAGATAATGTGATAATAGCTTAACTCTTTCTCTGTCTCTCTCACGTAGTAACTCATAGTCAGGCATACCTCAGAGTCGAGTTGCCATTTGACGATCGCCGTCGCATCTTTTGGCCGGTCAATTTCAAGTGCAGACTGCTTTGCATCTGTGTGTGTATGCTAGTGTGTGTGTGTGTGTAAGCAGCTGCCTTTGCAATTTCTCGCTTCAGCAGCGATGACAACGACAACGACAACGTGCGGCGGCTGCCTTCGCATTCACGAGTCGAGGTCAAAGTGCGCGAAATCGCACATAATTCGTAGAGAAATTGAAAGTGAGCCTCGCCGAGGAAGCTCTGGACAAGAGAGAGAGAGAGGAGAAGCAGATAGGGAGCGGGGCATGGGGGTGTAGCGTCCAGTGACTTGGCACTTTGCATTGTGGCAAACACGGCTGAGATTTCTAATTAGTCATGCCGCTGGCGGTGCCACATCATTAGGTAATGCCCATTGGCCATTGCCCAACCAAGTGACGAGCCCTGCACGCTGCCAGCTGGCTTAGATCAGACGAGCAGCGGACGCAAGGAAGGAGGGAAGGAGGGAAGTGTAGGGACGACCACGATGAGCCGAACTGGGCCGCATCCATCGATGACTTGCTGTGACAGCAGGCGCAACCTCAGCAACGACGACGACTGCGGAGGTGTGTGTGCCTGTGTGTGTGTGTGTGCTTGTATGTGTGCGTGTGTGGCACACTAGGGAGAGACTCCGACTCCATGGCTCATTATTTAAACGACGCTGGCTTGGCTGTTAAAAGCCATCAATAAAACTCCGTATGGGCTAGCCAGAGATGCACACACACACACACAGACACACATACAGACTCATAGTGAATCCGCTGACCAGCAGGGCTTGGCAATTGCAACATGCAAATGTGAGTGGGTGGGCAGCGACGTCGCAGCGCTGCATTTGGGGAAGCGTCGCAGCGCTGCAACTGAACTGAGGCTTCGCTTCGGGGAGCAGCAGATCGAAGCACAGATTTCCGAGTATATTCAGATCGAAATCTCACTGACAAAGGCTACCTGGCGTTAAGGGGTTAATGCAATGCATAAGCTCGCGTTATGACAGCAGCTGACAGATGCGACGGTGGCAAGCAGGAGAGGCACAGGGCAGAAGGAGTAAGATAACTAAAGGAACTGCAAATGCAGAAATTAAGAGATCTTGTCCAACTAGCCAGAGGTAGCTCGCCTGCTTGTGCCATCGTATATGTTCGATACTTAGTGAGGTGGAGTTATCTACAGGTCCATCTGGGTTGCTTAGTCTCAGTGTGCTCAATCAAACTGCGAATTAGAATATTGCAATTTGTTATGTCTGAGATATGTCTGCAATTTGCAGGATTGTAGCGCCAACTAGACTTATTAATCGTATCAGTTTAAATTATGAAACATTAAGAAAATTACTCGAACTGAGCCAGTAATCAATACAGTTGGTGCGTAATATGGTTAGTTATAGTTCTGTTCTTATGGTACGGATTCTGGTTCTACAGCTCCAGATTAGCTCGATACTAAATTTACGGACTCCAGCTCACTTACACTTCCCACAAACTGTATTTTTGCGCTATATTACAATGAGATATTTATGGTTTTTGTAGGACTCTAGCGCTCACTAAGTTACTACTTAGTCATCAAACTGATGTCATCCAACTGATGTTGTTGTTAGAAATAGACCTATGGGTTATTGGTCTATATCTGCAATTAGTCTATTTCTGGAACTTAAAGTAAGCTTTCTAATCAGTCAGCTAAGCGCAGTACTAAATTAAAGGATTGCACCTCATATGGACTTTTCCAGACAAGTATTTTTGGGTTATTTTAGATCTAAACTAGAAACCTTTAACCACTTATCCCATTCGCTTTCAATAGAGCTGGAAATACATCGATATTACATTGATAAACATCGATGTTTCATATGAAAAACCTCAGCAAACATCGATGGTTCTCTAGCTCCACCTTTCAAAATTAGTTCTATATCTAAACTTCTAACTTCTTCTAATTGTTTGAGGTGCTCTTCAGCTTACTCTGATAATCTCGAAGAATACGAGTACTTATGTCTTCCTCGACTGCAGTCCACCTTATTAGTCAGTGGAACTTGACTGGCTGACTGACCCAGTTGTCGATGGGACACGTCTTCTTTGGCAATTAAACTTTAGCACAATTTAAAAGTGCCCTCAATATGGGCAACTTGTGGGTTCCGCTTGGCCGGCACAGGACAGGCCAAAGAACAAAGCCAAGTTTTGCGGTATCAGTTGCCTTAACAGTTGCCCCACTCCCGTGCCCCCCCCTTCCGTGGCTGTGCCCGTTTATTGTTGAAAAATGCGTGTGCTGGTGCCGGCCGGGCGATGCTTATCAACACTACACACGATGGCGATAACCAAAAAATTGGAAAACAAAACTTTGCCGGAACTGGGCGCACTCCGGTTGCTCTTCACTGGGGCAATGGGGTGTGGTGGGTTGCAGAAGGCAAAGGGGCAGCACGGACTGCTCTGCAGGCCATTTGTGCGGGTTCGTGTACCTGACGGCGTCGTTGCCCACCCGCTTGGCCCATCTTTGGCCAAGTTTTTCTTTCTTTTTTTCACCAGGCAAACGACTGAAAAGTTGTCGTTGTTGTTGTTGTTGTTGTTGTCTCTGAGCTGGCCCGGGTTCACACTCGAGTGCCCACAATTAAAATACAGCATGTCCAACTGATAAGCCTTCATGCATTCTTTTCACTCGTCGACCACACTCACTCATACTCACACTCACTCACACCCACACCCACAACCTACTTACACGACCCCACCCACTTTCAGTGCCTGCTCAGGCGACTTTTGTCAAAACAAAAAATTGAAAAGTTTTTGCTAAAACGCAAGCAAATTGAAAAGGCCTTTTGGGGGGGTGGGCGGTTATGCAGGCAGCTCACACACACACACAGACCACGATACACACGCACAGACACATGACTGGGCCAGAGTACTTTTTGTCTAAGGTGCCTCATCCCTGCAGCTGAACTCATTGAAAGACTTTAAAGACACGGAAAACTTTTAATTTGGCCAGTTTGAAAAAGGTGAAAAGCCCATTTTAGCCTGGCGATAAGTAGCCCGATCTACCCATGAAATATTTACGCCGGACACTTGTACTCATCCGATGGAGGGAGCCTTTGACTCTTGATGTGGGTGGCTCAGTGGTTTGTACTAATGGATGAGAAAGCATGTGTGTAAAGTGAGGGAAAAGTGATTGAAAGAAGAAAGAGACAAATAAACGAATGAGATTTAATGCAGATCGCAAAAAGATCAATTAAAACTAACTACCTTCGTATGAGATTGTTCAGTTGCATATTAAATTATGATATAATCCTAGGTGTATATATCTATTTTCAAAAAAGGGTAAGTTCAGTTTAGTTAGTTAACTCAAAGTTACTGCAGATCGCTAGAAGATCAATGATATTAAACTATCTTAGAATGAGATTGTTCAAATAACCTATTCCATGTTAAACTATTATATAATCCTGGGTCTATATAGCCAATTGTAAAAAAGATAAGTTCAGTTTAATAAGTTAACCAAAAGTTACTGCAGAAGATCAATGAAATTAAACTACCTTAGAATGAGACTCATCAAATAACCTATTCCATGTTAAACTATGATATAATCCTAGGTCTATATAGTATATCTATTTTCAAAAATGGGTAAGTTCAGTTTAGTTAGTTAGCCCAAAGTTACTGCAGATCGCTAGAAGATCAATGCAAGTAAACTACCTAGTCCAGTTAACCCATTTCTTGATCTCTAAAATGCAATATCACGTTGCCTACTCAGCGATCATTCTGAAGATGAATACATCGCAGGTCTGTCAAAAGGGACTTGAGTGATCTTTGAAACTGATCTTTAATAACCGCTAATCATGTGCCTCACGTCACCCTTCGGCTAATCATCGTCATCATCATGAATCCGAGGCAGACTGAGGCAAAAGTGACCCATGATGGGCATGGTGTGATGCGACTGATCCTCTGATCACTGGTCGCTTGGATCGCTTGGATCGCTCCAATTAAACGAGCTCGCTGGAAGCAATAGAAGCACATGCCTTGTCAGCTGCAATTGCGACTGTGACTGTGACTGAGCATGACAATGGCAATTCCTCGACGATGGATCGATGGATCATCGCTGAACTGATCAATCGACACTTGGGATCGGACCGAGGCTCGGTTCGGCTCTGCTCAGCTTGAAGCTTGCGCCATGGCGGCTCATTTGGTGGATGCAACGCGTTGCGACGTTGTGCGGTTCCGCGAGTTGCTGTGTGTGGGCAGCAGAACATTGCAGCCGAATGTGCACCACACATGCCACATAATGGGGCAACGTACGTTGCAACTGCATTTGTGCCAAGCGAGAGAGAGCGAGAGAGAGAGAGAGAGCGAGTAAGCGAATGAGACTGAGCGGAAGTCATGACTAGCCAAACACGAAGCGATGAGATGAGCTGCCGTGTCACAGAAAGCAATCACAGTAACAACAACAACAACAACAACAGAAGTGAGCAGCGAGCAGCGCAAAATAAAAAGGGAAAAATGTAAAACACAGAAAACCGAACAAAAAATAAGAAAGTTCGTAGATTATTTCGGGCAGACTCCAAAATGTTCGCGTCGCGTATAATTTGTGCGCGTGAAAGTGAGAAAAGTTCCAATTACTTTGATGGCGATGCCGACGTCGACGGCGACAGCGACGCGACGCCTAAGCAGAGCATTTTGCCATTTGCTTTTTGAGGATCGCTGGGCACCCACATTCGGTATCAGGCCGCCTACCCCCTCACCCCTACCCCTGCTTCCGCACCAAGTTGCATTGAAATTTGTCATAACCACGATTACGATTACCACGGTGATTGTACATGGATGCCCAATGCCGCGAATGAGTGTGTGCCTGCCTCTGCCTCTGTGTGTGTGTGTGTGTGAGTGTGCAACACGAGCACGTTGTACCGCGTGGCGAATTTCGCGCTTGTGTCCTAATCGTGCCTCAGTTAGATTCGTGAGTTTAGCATACATATGTCGCATGTAAATCATTTGACAATTTCGCAAGCTCAAGCGCAGCCACCACAGTAGGCACACAGTGAGCATAGCCACCGCATCCCCATTCCCTTTCCATTTCTCTAATCTCAAATGCCTCATGCCTATCTCCATTTGCAGAGCCCAGCTCCCGTTCTAGGACCGCATCCAGCTACCGTTGTGGCTACAAATACAAATGTACATTCCCAGAAACATAGTTATCGATAACATGTTATCGAGGTGTTATTTTACTTCTGTAAGGATTGCAAATATCGTTTAATTTAACAATTATTCATAAACTCATAAACACTAAATGCCTATCAAAAATATATTATCGATATATTTGATATATCGACATATCGACAGATATACTAATTTGTTTCGTTTTGTAACATTTATAAGGGCTTAATGGATAACTTTTAAAATTTGCTGTACTTTTGCTACATTTGCGATAAATCGATTTTAACTTATCGATAACACTATTACTGTGCAATACCTGATTGAGTTATGTAAAATGACAATAATTAAAAGACTCTTAATAGTTTGCAACACTTGTGCTACATTTCACTAAATCGATTATTTACCTATCGATAACTTATCAATAATATGCAATAATACATTCTATTGTAAATAATTAGTAGCTACAAAAATTAATCGATATACACTACACAAAAACTATCGATATACATACATATGTTTATGTCGCAAGTGATTTCGCATTTGTTTCGCATTTGTTATACTTGCAATTTTACGTTCATTTAACTCAACTGCATTCCTCCATCACTGCCCCAATATATGGTACATTTCCATTCACCGATAACTGTTATCGAACCACAGTGCGTCCAGCTCTAGCCCTAGCCAACATTAGCGCGCCCTCAGGCCCATCATCATCATCATCATCAGCAAAGTTGCCAATGCGATCCCTTTGCCTGAGCGTGGCACCTTCTTGCTGGGCATTATTAATATCGCTGGGCACTTTATTGTGGTGCAGCTTGGTCTCCCTGGTCTTCCTGGTCGGTCTGTGGTTAGCGCTGGCCGATGCTTGGTGGCTTTTCGTGATTTATTTTTTAAGCAAATTGTCGCCAACGGAGCCACCGCAGCCGAGGCGAAACTGTCGCCAAATGGCTGCCATGTAACGGGGCCAATGAATAAACGACCGTGGGAGTGCGAGGGAGAGAGAGAGAGAGAGAGGGGGCCAGAGAGAAGGAAGCCGAGCTGGGTGCCCGAATCGTGCATGGCAATGTGTAGTAGCTGCTGCTGCTGCTGCAGCTGAAGATTACCACCTCCCTGGCTGGGCAGGCAGCGGGCAGGGAGTAGCAGCCTGGTCGCCGGCTGCAACTGAGCAAATGTCGCATGTGATTTCCCAAACTGTTTCCACGCTTGCTGCCCACAAACGGCGGGACAGCAGCAGCAGAAGCTGCCACTGCTGCCGCCGCTGCTGCTGCTGCTGCTGATTATCATCAAAAGATCGGAACCTGGCAAAGACAAACGAAGACGCTCTCATGTGGCTCCACATTGGAGAGCCCAATCCCCTTCCACTCGAGGGGAGGGGAGTGGGCAATTGTTGCTGGAGAAAAGCAGCGCGTTATGCCCTATAGACACACAACTTCATGTGCCACAAAACGAGTGCAGCAAGCGGCAAGCAGCGAGCAGTCAGCGCGGCATGCGGCATTTTCGTGGCAAATTAAAGTCCAAGTGCGAGTCAAATTATTTCTTTACAAGTGAGTTACTGTTTTCATTGCGGCTCTTAATGTAACTAACTGTTTAGAAATATTTCTTATTATTATTATTGTTAGTTTTATTGTTGTCGCCGTTGTGGCTGTTGTTGCTGTTGTTGTTGTTGTTGTTGCTGCTGCTGTTGTTGCTGTTGTTGTGGGTGACGCTGCCGTTGTAGTTTCCATTGTCATTCAAGTTGCTGCTGCTGCTGCTGCTGGCTCGTTTAATCGCATGATGATGATGACAAAAACAACAACAACAACAACAACAAGCAGCAACAACAACGATTATTAAAAAATCACTTGGAAATCTTAGCAAGACGCAGGCAGGCGAAATGAAATTAAACGCCGGCCAGGCGCATCTAACCGCCTCAACGGGGACAGTTATAGGGCGGGAGGGGGGTCTGAATCGTAAAGCAGATGCCCACGGGCCGATAAGCCGCTTGGCTAAGCGAGCCAGGTATGTAGCACCAGGATAATGAGCCTAATACGAAAGCCTTTGCAACACTAAGCAGTTGCCAAAAGATTCTAATTAGAGGCTACTTTGTTGTATTTTGGTTTTGTAGTTTACGTATTTTATACTATGCGATAGATGGTAATGTTGTCTACAAAAAAAGGATATAGACCCCATGTAAAGCCTATATATGCAATCAGCATAAACAGGGGAGTTGAACTAGGTATGTCCTTCTGTCTTTCGGATGATAAAACTTGGCATAACATGCTTTCAATTTCTGCTATAGTCGAATCGGGCAAATATATCGTTATTGCTATATAACTATCGTTCGATTCTTGATACACTAATGATTTTGAATTGAAACTTACCATATCTTACATTCACTTTACTCCTGACATACTGTCAAAGTTAGATTAAGATCAGACCACTATCAAACACATTTGTAGCTATCATACGTACGATCGTCTTGAAATTGGTCAACTTATGTATATGAACCTACATTGTTTCTTAAGCTCAATTTACAACTTTCGGTTCTACTCGTATAGTATCCACAGAAGCATTTGATATAAAATTAAGACACTCGTATACTTGTAACATAAATAGTATATAGATAAATGAGAGTTCTACAGCAATTCAAGTTACCAAAACAAAAATTCTATAATTTTTATAAATTGTATTGTTTAATTAATAAGAAATTCTGAGTTAATGCGCCAATCTTGGCATCAAATATTGTAGATCAGTAAAGAACCTCGAAAAAGCTGCAACATAATTAAAAACTAAAGTTTACAGCTGTTAATATCTTAAAATATATTCTAAAGCTCCTTCAGCTACTTAAAGTCGGCTCTCTGTAACTGTAACTGAAATGTTTCCACTTTCTGGCAAAGGTCTCGCACTGGAAAGGCTGCAGCTTATCAGGCGGTTCTATCTTAAAGTCACCACGGGTTCGTCTCTAATGTAGCTCAATTAACTCATAATCGCAATGGGCATGCGGTCTAGGCTGGGGCTGGCCGGGATGGGTACTTAGAATGTTACAACTGCGAGTGTATTCACGGCAACAAAGTGAGTACTGTGTGAGTGCGAGTGTGAGTGGTATCTGGAATGATTGTCGGGCCAAGTGCAACGACTTTTAGACTCCACTTAAATTAACTTGTATGTCATATGAGCTTGGACATAGCCCGGTATGCCGCACACACACACACACACAGAAGAAAAACAAACACATGTACAGATACCGAGACAAAGATAACGAACCCAGAGGACAGTACTTGCTCTAGGTCTGGGTCTGGGTCTGGGTCTGGGTCTGGGTTCGGGTCTAAAGGCGCTGGTCGGCTGCCCTTGTCGCTTTTGCGGCTCAGTTAATGTTAATGTTAATGTGCTCCAAACTACATATGTGTGTGCCTGCGTGTGTGTGTGTGTGAGTGTGCGTGCAATTGTGACCAGTGGGTTAAACCAATTTCACGCCGGTAAAGCGCCAAGAGCGTTGCAACCCTAGCGGCAACAGCATTGAGAAGGTTCTCGTCTCATCAGTTTGGCCAAGGCGGGGGAGGCGAAGGCGTCGGCGACGTCTAAATGTGCATGACGTACACTTTTGGACAGATGTACGTGTGTGCGTGTGTGTGTGTCGCGTCGATCTCCGGGCTGGGGCCGGGTCTGTAACCACTGGAACCGGCGATGTGGCGCGCACTTTCATTCAGCCAGCGGAGCGCAAACGGAGCAACTGAGCCCTGGACGCGGCGCGTCGTCGTCGTCGTCGTCGACTTGGCCACATTATCAAAAGCGTCGCTGGTCGCAGCTATTGTCAATGCTTTAACGACGACACACACATATGCACACACGCACACACACTCAGAGACAGAGTGGAGAACTCATATTAGGCCATTAAAAGAGCGATAAGAAAGTTCAGCGGAACTGAAGCGCGCAATTTCAGGCTTAGTTTAGTTTTGCTTTAGTTACATTACTTTTCGCTCCCTCTCTCTCTCTCTCTCTCTCTCTCTCGCCCTCTCTCTTTCTTCGCCGTCGCAGCGCGGGAGGTGGGGCAGGTGTAGCTGTCTTTGGCTGAGACAAACGTGTGTCCACTACAAATATCACGATCTCGCCGTACACGCCAAACACATGTCGATATATCGCAGTGAGGCACTTGCGGCGTGCTCAACTTTGAACATTATTTTCCAGGGGGGAAGGTAGCGCAAGAGAGAGAGGGGGAAGGTTACTGCAGCGGGAGTCGGTCTAAACAATTTTATTGATTAATGAACCATAATTAGAGACATTTACAATGATCCACAATAATTCTTCATTACCAAAAGCTGAGCGCGAGCTCAGCAACAACGAGCTGCACATTGTAGAGGGCAGGCGGGGGGGAAGGTGGAGAGTGGGAGCAGCACCTACAACTGTGGCCAGCCTCGAGGCACCTGAATACCCCTAGCTCCCCTGTCCTACCCGCTACTGCCTGCTCCTCCAATCCGCATCTGCTCTACGCAGTCTCCTCCGCCGTCCACTGATCGTGGCTCACGCGCACAACTCATTCAATTTCGCTGGCAGACACGATTCCGATTCTGCGCACAGTGCAAACGTTGCTTGAATCTGGCTGCACTGAAGCATTTGGTGGATTTTCGGAGGGGGAGGGAGGCATTTTCTAAGGCGACGGCGCTGGCCGCTGTCGGTGCCAGGCCAGGAATGAATGAATGAAAATCGCGTCTGTTCGCCGCAAGTTGCAATCAACTGAACTTTCGGTCCAAATCGAGCACATGGAACGTGTCAATCGCACACACACACACACAGTCACAATCACACATAGTCACACACACACAGTCACAGTCAACGACAGCAGTTGGACGCACACGGACTCTAATCACTTCCGACTACACGTTCATAAATCGCCTACAAGCTTCGCTCCTCGCACTTGACCTACCCCTTCTCTTCTGCCCCACTCGATCCCTCTTCGTGGCGCCCCTCGCTGCCAAGCAAATTGTATTGGCATTTGGTTTCACGCATTTTCCCAGCCATTCTTGAGAAGAAGAAGAAGCTCAGCTCAGCTCGACTGGGCGTGTGACTGGAAAAGTATTTGGAGTTGCCCACTCGATTGGAAAGCCGCGAATTATCTTAAGTGAAGCAAATGAGACATAGGAGCTGCTTGATTGATTTATCGATCGAGAGAGGTATCGATAAAAAGTATCGCAAGTGGTACAATAGTTGCAAGGTATGTTAGATATACAATAAACATGAATTTGATCGATAACCGTTATCGATGTTATACCTATCGAAATCATTTATTTATATTATACATATCGCTATCATTTACCGATGTTATACTTACCGATATAAATTATCGATGTTATACTTATCGATATAATTATCGATGTTATACTTATCGATATATATTATCGATGTTATACTTATAGATATCATTTATCTATATTATACATATCGCTATAATTTACCGGTGTTATACTTATCGATATAAATAATCGATGTTATACTTATCGGTATATATTATCGATGTTATACTTATAGATATCATTTATCTATATTATACATATCGCTATAATTTACCGGTGTTATACTTATCGATATAATTTACCGATATTATACTTACAGATATCATTTATCAATGTTATTCTTTTGGATAAGTATTGATTGGGATGTAAAACGGTCTCATTAAAGCTGATTAATCGATAATAACTAATCGATATGCCAAATTTTCTATAAGTTTTTAGTTTATGGCTCAAACCGGATCGGTCAAGCTTCGCTTTAGAGCTTGTATAATTTATCGATACGCGATAACTCTGCATGTCAACTATCGATAACTTACACATTTGCTGCTACAATAATGTAGCGTGCACACAAACCGATCGATTAACGATAACAGGGCTAGCGCCAGCGAGCTGGCATTGGCATTGCCAAAGCTGTCGACGCGATGCGCCGTTCGATAACCGCAAATGCAGCTCAGTCGAAGTCGCAGTCGCTGCTGCAGTTGAAGTTGGCAGCGCAGCTCGCAAATGAGTTTTACAGCGCAATTTACAATGCATATTTATTTTGGGAAAATAAGTAATCAATTGGCACGAGGGGGAGACGAGGAGGGAAGAGGCAAGAAGTGAATAGAAAAGGAAGAGAGGGGGGAAGAGAAGGTGGAAGTGAGAGGAAGCCGAAAGGGAATGCGCGATGGGAAAGCGCAACCGAATTGGCACAGGAAGCGACACGACAGCGAAGCGAAGCAGCAGCAACACTTGCAACAGACAACAGGCAACTTGCAACTCAACAAATGTATAAATAAATAAAAGCTGATTTATGCAATTTCACAAATTGCGAGCAGTCCAAGCCGATCCAAATCGATGGCAATTATTAGCGACGCGGCAATCGTGTCGGGCTGACCAAACCAGCCCCTTTTCCTGCCCCCTTTCCCCGCCCCTGCACCAGCCAAGCCGAACCTGACCTGGCCCAAACGGCAGCAGCAACTGTTGCCAGCAGCAGCAGCAGGCCGCAAAACAAAGACTTGGCCAAAGCAGATGATGATGTTGCTGCTGGGCTCATGATGATGTTGCCGCGGTGCGAAATTTAAATTTTCGCTCGAAACGCTTCTGGGGACATTGTCGCGGTCGCCTCTTGTTGTTGCTGTTGCTGTTGCTGTTGTTGTTGCAACTGCAAGTCTGGACCAACTCTCGGCCGGGCATGGGAACTTAGTGTCTAGGCAGCTGCCCCTTGGCGAACGCTGGGCAATCGCTGCCGATTGTCGAGTGCTCGCCCGCCCCCTCCCCTGCCGCCTTCTCCTGCTGCAACTTGCAACTTGCCTCGGCTGGCTGTGCCCTGCGGCTGTAGGCTTGGCGGAGAATATCGCGCACGATTGAGGAGCCACTGGCTGAGCGCGGCGAAACAATGCAGCAGCAACAGCAGCAGCAGCAGCAGCAGCGGCACAGCGAATGTACAGTTGTAGCTGCTGCCTCTGCCACTGCCACTGCTGCTGCTGGCTGCCCACTCCCAGCTACGTTGTCCAACAATGAAGCTTTCAGTGAGCGTGTGTGTGTGTGTGTGTGGATCGATTAAATTGGTCGCTAAAGGTCGAAATTAAATCACGAAATAATTGTTACACCAAATAAGTTCGCTCGCTCGTTCTTCGGGGCATCTTCGTGCCGCAAGCGGTGGCTAGCAAAAAAGCCACCTTTTTACTATAGTAGATCGATCGGTCTATTCTTATTCCCACCTCCCCACTTCACCTCCTGCTTCTCATGGCAACATTTGACTGACCGCCACTCGCTTTCAAGCGCATCAATCGTTATGAGGCAGAAGATTGCGCTGAGCAGAAGAATTACTTACTAAGTAGCCTAGAGTGCAGGAGGGATGAAGCAGGGGCCGTGGGCAAGGGCAGGCAGTCGGCCAATGGGCAGCACTAGCAACTGCTGCCCCAGGCAATTACCTCGTGTCACAATAAATTGCTTTGCTTCTGCCCGACTCGGCCAATGGCCACAAATCTTGTTTCGACTGCCGTGTAATATGTAAATTGAAAATGCTAAACACCCGACATTAAAAGAGATATACAGATACAGATACAGATACAGATACAGATAGAGGTACAGCTACAGTTAGAGGTACACAATGAAAATAGATACAAATATAGCAATCGATTTGGGTAAACAGCTACAGATACAACTGCTGCTAGTAGAAGGTCTCAGTTTGCCTTTAACTCTGAACTGGAAGAGGCGCTGGGCATGAGAACTGAAAGAAAGTGGAGAGTATGTAAGGTTTTTGGATATATGGGAAAGCAAGATCGATGCTAAGTGAAGTTTTTAAGTGATTGTTAGAAATATTTGAAGTAAGGAACAGTAAGGGTAATATAATGTTCATTTTCATATATATTTCAGAAAGAAATAGTGAACAGATGTTTCTATTGCAATACTTTGAGATACCAAAGAGATAAGAAGAAAATGATTGGGATATTAAGATATAATTCCATAAAAAGAGAAGGGAAGAAGCGAAAATAGCTACACATTGTTATAATGTTATACATCATGAATCTGTGATGAGTATGTAGAGTATTATGTATTGGGATAATCGATATGCAGGATACCTCCAAGGCACACTATACATTATTCAATTGTGATGAGTACCTATATATGTAATATATATACAGGGTACGTCATTTAACTGTAATGAGTATGTAGAGTATGTAGAGTATTATATGTATATACAATCCATATGTAGGATACTTCTACTATACATGAGTAAACTGTGATGACAGTGTGTTGTGTGTACCTATAGTCGATATGCAGGGTACTTCATGCACATAACACCCTAAGTAGAGTAGTCTTATTGAAGAAAAGAGTAAGATATAAAAGACAATCCAAGTAAAATGAATTGTGAATTCCAAAAAGGGGGAAAACAGTAGTGAATGAATCGTGTTTGAACACGTTATACAACTGCGATGAATATGTAGAGTATGCAAATCATGTATAGGCAGCGATGGTGCACTGCCTCCCCCACTGGAAGCACTTGCCCAGTGTTTCGCAACCCTCAGCTGCAGCCCTGATCGATCATTATTCGTTAGTGCTCGTCGGTCCCGTCAGACTTCAGTGTCTTCAGCATCGTCGCTGCCTCTTCGGGCCATTCTCTTTGTGCCTTTCTCTCGACGTGGTGGCTAATTGAAAACGAAAAGTACGGGCAAGTAGAACAGAACTCGTATTTGCCAAAGACATAACATATAACTGTGCAACAACAGAGGGTAGCCCCCTGCCACCTGCCCACCTGCCACCTCCCTTCCTCCCTCGCTGCTGGCAATTGACAAGGCGAGCGAGGCAAAGCGATTGCCAGAGCGCAGTGCCAAACAAATTGAGCTATTGTAATTGCCCAAAACGTTCAAATCCATCTCGCATGGCCCCCGTTAAGGCAGCCCCCCAGCCATTGCCCCTGCCCCTTCGGCACAGTTGCAGTTGCAATGCAAAGTACGTGGGGCATGCGACGTACTACTGGGGAATTCAGTGCCACGACTTCTTGAGTGGCATGTGAACGAGTAACAACGTTGTTGTTGTTTCTCTTGTTGTTGTTGTTGTTGCTTTTGGTAGAGCTGTTGCTGCTGCTGCTGCTGCTGTTGTTGCTGGGCTTGCGAAATGCGACCAGGCCACGTTGCATTTGGTCCTCAGTTAGTGGGTGAGTGATGCGGTGGCGCTGCACAAAGATTCAAGGTGCAATGCAACCGAAAGTCTGCCTCAGCCCCCCAAGCATCAGCTACGCCTTTGTCTCGTCCCCCTTTCCCCTCCCCTTCCTCCCACTCCTCTCTCCTTTTGCCTTTGGCTCGCTGTCCGCTCTCATCTGGCCCGCAGTGAGTGATTGCCAGCGAGTCGAGCTCGGGTCAGGTGACGGACGTCGTTGGCGACTGTAACGGGGCAGACAGCGCGAGCGACTGCGACGTCGACTGCGCAGTTGACTGCCGACTGCAACTGCAACTGCAACTGCGGCGTGCCATGACTTCACCGTCCCGACATGTTTGAAAATTACACACGATCATTAAAAGATTGTATTCATGTCGAGATATTTCGCGCACTCACCCGTTGCAGTTGCCAGGCCGACAGATACCCTGTAGCCGTGTAAATAAAGAGTAAACACTGAAAGAAAATTATAGTTATTTGTTAAACATATATGTAGAATATATAATATATGTACACATTGAATTATCATTGTATTAAAGTATTATTTATCTAAAACATAGTTTTATTTGGTTTCACATGCTTTCAATTTATTTATTTAGGGGTAAGTTAAATATAAAAAATTAGATATAACAATTAATATTGCATTGTTTTATATTAAAATTTAATATGAATTAAGAGTTAAGAAAAACCAAAGAAATATATACAGATGTAAAATTAAAGTTGAAATTTACGTTAAACAGTAAAAAGTTAAAAAATTAAAATATTAAATTTTTAATTTTAAATATGTTCTTAGTCACTGTTAATTTTTGCATAACATTCATTTTATAATCGTATATTACTAATAAAATCGTAAATTATTAATGTATTCATAATTCATATGTATAATTGCAAAACTACCACAAGATCAGCAAGTTATTAAGCTGGAAGTAACTGCAAAAGAGCACTAACAGCTGCTTAACATACGAGTAGTATGTTAGGTGCATTTAAGCATGCTGCTGTTAACTTAACATAACCTTAACTTGCTTACAGCTACCAAGCAGAAATCCTGCACTGTAGGCAAAGGCAAGCTATGCGCTCTCCAACGTTAACAGCCAGCTAACATGGCAAACAACTGTTAGTAAAAGCACGAATGTTAACTAACTGTGGCGTTGCGTAAGGGCAACCACGCGTCGCAGTGTCGTTGCTGGCAACAGGCTGTCGTTGCATGTCGGGCGAGCGTGCATCTGCTGTCATAAGCGGCAGCCGCGCCAAGCTTTAATCGAGCAGCCGCGGCAGCAGCAGCAGCCGTCGCCGTGGCGGCCACATTAGCGCCACGAGGAAGCAATGACAGCCTCGGGTGGCGGGCAGCCGACAAGCCAACAGCCCGAACAGGCCAAGCAACAACAGCAGCAGCAACAGCAACAGCAACAACAAACAGGCTGAGGCTGCAACTGAGGCAGGCAAGCGCACCGGCCACGGCGAATGGCAAACGGCAACAAGGTTGTTTGTCCGACATGATGATGAGTGTTTTAGGCGGTTGAAGTCACAACAACAACAACAGCAGCAACAACAACAACAGCAGCAACAAAAACAGCAACTACGATATAATCATGACTGCCCGCGATGTTGGCAAAGTGAAGCTGCGAATGATCTGAGCCGCAGCCGATTCAAGAGCGCGCCACATGTAAATGAGTTGAGGTGCTGTCGAAGCAAGAATCATCCATATATACACTATACTAAGTTTATATATGTGTATGTGTATGTGTATGTACTTGTTTGTCTGGCGTGTGCAAATATGCCATAATGACGCTGACAACATCATAATGATGATGATGCTGATGATGCCGCTGCCGACGTTATTGTGCCAAGGCAAGAGACGGTTCCAAGTTGCCAAATTGTTTTCAAATTCTTCAAAATGGATGGTAAAAATAAGCAACAAAAAGAATAGAAAAAAAAAATAGAGAGAGAAAAAGTCCAAATGCAGCGCGAAGGATTTTTTTGTGCCAGTCACCGCGCGCTGCGACGAGTGCGCAAATCTGTGCAACAAATCGACAACCTCTCGCCAGCAGTCGGAGACGGAGCTGGAGCTGGAGCAGGAGAAGGAGACGGAGCTGGAGTGGGGCCATGCCGAAATCGGTTTCACAACTCATAGCGCACGATGAGCGCACTTTGCTGGCGGGGGTGATCAGGTGGGCGAGGGGCAGGGGCAGGGGCAGGGGCAAGAAGAGACTGGGGCGATCTACAGCTGCAAAAGGTGAGCGCTGCCGCTGCTGTTGCTGCTGCTGAAGAATCCTTTGAATTGTCAAAATATTGTATGCCAGATTCACTCACGAGTTCGAGCTGCAAGTTGCCAGTTTTCCCAGCCTCGCGGCGACTCCGGTCATGGGCCATGCCACAAGCGTCGAGTGAGCGGCCAAAGTCAAGCAGCAGAGCCCAAGCCAAAACCAAAGCCAAAGCCAAAAGCAGCAACAAGAAAACGCTAAAAGCTAAAAGAAATATACACAACTAAGCGGATCGCAATCGATGCTCCGAGCCATGTTCGGTACTCGATACTCGGGCTCGAGCTGCAGCTCGATACTCGACTTAACTAAATGGCAAACAAAATGCAATAAATGTCCAGTTTGAAGCTATTGACACATTTGCATGTGGCATGCCGCTTGCCGCTTGCCGCACGCGGCATGCCTCAACCTGTCTGCAGCAGACGGCAAACCGCTTGTGGCAAGCCTCATGCGCCGCGGCATTCGGCATTGAACCCAACTGAAGATTCACCAAAATGTGGCACACTATTTCAGCAACAGGTGTGTGTGTGTGTGTGTGTGTGCGTGAGTGTGTGTCTCGATTATGACAAACTTGTGTGTAACTCTTGCGCGACTCTTCACAATTCGCGTAGTGCCATTTAGTGTTTTGACCCACTTTGCTGAAGAGCAGAGCGCTATGCTTTCCTCTCCCTCTCTCCCGCTGCCAGCCCCCCTGCGCCCTGTTTCTCTTTCGCCTGAGCTTGGCATTGAGTGGGGGTATACAGTATATATCGATGAAGAGAGTCGTTATCAACTTAATTCATATAAATTCCCTATATAAAACAAATTTTAGACTGTCTTAATTGTTATAAAATAAAGATAGACTTACTCTATAGATAACTTTCTCAACAACGCTTGAAAATCTGTAGAGTAATAAGAAACTTAGGGTAGTTAAAAGTTTAGAATTATATATTACTAAGAATATATTACTTACATACATTTGCAACTTTGATATGTACAATTTGAGTTGATTTCGACAGCTCAAAAATTAGATTTGTCAGATATCTGTGATCTGCTTAATGGTTACCTTAAAAAATTAAGTCTCCAGATATAAAATGTAAATAAAAATGCATTTATAAAACAGAGTGCAGTCTGCTTTAAGTGGAAAAATAGGAAACTGAACTTAGTTATATTTAAAAGAAGCTGAAAGTTGTTTCTTTTATATGTCGCTTTGAATCGAGTCAAAAAATAAAATGATTGATTCACTTATGATGATTGGGCGTACATCCAAAATTTGAACTACACTTGACCTGCTCGGGGTATACACGAATTCTCATGCCAAATTTGGTGTATCTAGCTTTTAAAATAGCTGAGATCTGTGTGTTCATATAGACAGACGGATAGACAGACAGATAGACGGATAGACAAACAGACAGACAGACAGACAGACAGACATGACTCAATCTACTTGGCTAGTCATCCTGATCAAGAATATATACACTTTGTGGTGTCTGCCACGCCTCCTGCTGCAAGTTACATACATTGGCACAAAGTTAGTAAACACTTTTCACCAATTTCAATGGTCGAAGGGTATAATTACAGTGAACACTCTCTTTACCCAACACTAACTGTTTGGATGTGATATTCAGGCAAAAATAGACTTAGATATGTTTTTTTTGTTTATTTATATTTGTTGAATTTAGTTCAAATGAAGTTCTAGATTATTATTAATTAAGATTAAGAATAAAAAAGTGTTTAAGAAAATAAACTAAAACAATTGTCGGCCTAAAGGGGGTACTACTTAATAGTGTCCGTATTTTCACAGCATTTCTTTCGACTGTAGCCTTCTTTACTTCTTCATAGAATGAATCTTTGACCTAATGAAGGGATATATTTATAATACTAATGACATTATTTAAAGACTGTCAAGGTGCCTAGCTGCAAGTATGTAGAGTGCAAATTTAATGAGTATTATGTCTTGGCAAAGACTGTCAGGCACAGTTGGACTCTGCGATCGCTGGTCAGGTGAGTCAAACGCTGCTGGGCTAGGCAAACCTCTGTGGTTGCCACTGTGCCGCATTGTGCGAAATCTCGCACCAGTGCGACAAAGATGAAGACGACGACGACGAAGCCGAAGGCGGACAACTTGTTTGAGTGCGGGCAGCGGGAGAGAGGGAGGCGGGTGTCGGCTGGCGATCCACTGTGGGAGGAGGTGCAGCAGACAAGCCCAAATAAATGTTCATAATTCTCGAGTTGTCAACGGGAGCGGCCGCCACAGCAGCAGCAGCAGCAGCGGGAGCAGCGTTAGCGGCTTCTGCAGCGCCAATAAAAGCAATTGTGCCATTTGGCTAATGGCCGCGGTCCGACTAGACGCTCCTCAGTTGCCAGTTCGACTGTCTGTCCGGCTGCCTTTGTCTGTCTGTCTGTCTGTCTATTCGTCTGGCAGTCTGGTAGTTAGTCACTTGGTTGATTGTCCAAGCTTATACAGTCGCCTAAATGCCATGCGGCATGGGGCATGCAACGGCAACAAGTCATCGTCAGCGTTGCCTACTGCATCACGTTTTGTGGCCAGAGCAAGCAAAGATTTTGACTTTTGATTAGCAACGAGGACGGAGGCAAAAGCACCCGCCAGCAGGGAGAAAGACAGAGAAAGAGAGGAAGAGAGCGGGAGCGCGGGAGCAGCCGTGGCATCATCGTCTGGCCCTTGGTCACCTTCGGGACGGGCTGTCGGACAGACGGATAGACGAACCTGGCCACTTGGTCATGCTGGCCAAAAAAGGGACAACCTGCAGTCCAGTTGGGACGCGCTACTCTGGTCTCTGGTCTCTGGTCTCTAGTCTGGTCTGGTCTATTTGGAACACCAAAAAAAAGTTCAAGCAATTTGAACTTTCTGGCCAAAATCCATGGAAATCTCCATTGCTCACGGCGGCAACCGAGGCAAACCCCGGGGGCAAGTGGCATGCGGCATGCGGCAACTGTTGAATCGTGCATTTCACAGCAGTCACATGATGCCCCCTTCCCCCCTTCTCTGTGTCTCTCTTTCTCTCTTGGCAACTGAATTGGCCCAAAAGCGATCTCTAATTCTCATTCCTAAGGATTCGCCATGATCAATAATTATAATTAGGAGAGCTCCCCCAGCTGACCTGTCCTCCACATTATGCATGAGCAGAAGAAGAAGACGTTCATCATGAGTTCATGCGAATGAATGAGTGCATTTGAATACTCGTTCGGTTTAGTTCCAGCGCCAATACAGCATGCAAATGAATGAGAATTACAGTCGATAATCTTATAGATGAGATCTTCTTTAAACGATTCAATTGAAGCAGCTAGCTTACTGTGTGAAACACAGATTGAGTACAAATGAATAGAATGAAATCTATGGCTAAAGTTTTGTTGGATTTATGTACAAATCATTAAGTAAAGAATACGATTTCTAGCTTTTATTTGATAACACTTATTATATCATATTTATATTTGTATGGCATTATACTTTATTGTTGTTATATTATTAAAGTGATCCAATTTCTTATGGGAATTTATTTAAATTGGATTGCGATAAAGTTTTTTATTAATCAGCTTCAACATCTGAGACGTTATACGAGCCCTGACCACTATTGATTCGCACGGCTGGTGTTTTTACGCATATGCAATGTTTAGCACACAATATATGTGAAGATAATGCAAATAACACATACAAACAAATATTTTTCTGAAAGATAATTTTATTCTCTATTTGATAGAAACACTTGACCACTATTATTTCGTAAATATTTTGTAAATGTGTTATAGAGGCTAAGGGTGACGTTACCAAGTATTAATATTAAGTATATATATTATATTAAGCCAAATAGACTGTAAAGTTTGTAGCGTACGAAATAATAGTGGTCAAGTGTTTGGAAACAATAATAAGAATAGTGTATGTAAATAAATGCTGTTGCTTTTGTACGCTAAACAACAACAAAAATTTTTATACCAAATAGAGAATAAAATTATCTTTCAGAAAAATATATGTTTGTATGTGTTATCTGCATTATCTTCACATATACGAGTATTGTGTGCTAAACATTGCATATGCGAAAAAAAACACCAGCCGTGCGAATTAATAGTGGTCAGGGCTCGTATCCGTCTGCCAATCTGTCCGTCCGTATAAACATCTAGATCTCAGAGTCTATATGAGTTTGGGCCATCAAATCAAGTGACAATATATTTTATTATTTATAGAAGTTGATGACACTCTTTCCCTTCCCAAAAAAATATAAATAAACAACTGTAATCGCAGTTTAAAAGATTGAATGTACATTTCTGGGCTATTTCACATTTATTAATATAATAAATAATGATATAAAAGTTATTTCAGTGATTATTTTGTGATTATTTGTGTAGCTTGAAAATTGTATTTGGAACACATTCATTTCACCTTCATGAAGAGAAGAAGAAAAGAGATTGCATATTTAAGTTACTATACTTATGCCAATACTATGAGGTGTTCAGTATATTTATAAGTAGTATATAACATACATATTCATGTAGTACTGCAGCATCTATTGATGT
Organism: Zaprionus capensis; assembly: GCA_018903675.1. NCBI lineage: Eukaryota > Metazoa > Arthropoda > Insecta > Diptera > Drosophilidae > Zaprionus > Zaprionus capensis. The sequence goes on along the minus strand of JAEIFN010000899.1, from coordinate 56,595 downwards.
TGCACTAGATTCCTGCATGTAGAGAAGCCGATGGTTATCTTAGCTGTTTGTTTTGCTTCTCAGCCTAATGAGTTGCGTGTTGCGAATTCTTACAGGCTGCACATGCCGCTGCTATCTGCAGCTATCTGTCAGTTGCACAGTCTGTCTGTCAGTATTCGTCTGGGGCGTCTCCTTGTCTGGTTGTCTGCCGGCTGCCTGCTTCAGTGTGCCTAATCCCATCGAGCAGATCTCACATATCTAATGGATTTTGCACACATTACGACAGTCTTGCAATTTGGCAGGACAACAGGACAACGGATGCTCTCCCTCCCTCTCTCTCTCTCTCTCTCTCTCTATGGCTCTCTTGAGATGTCCCCTGATGTTATCCAAGGGGCAACGGAATGTTTGAAGTGCCAGGGAATCTCATCATCTTCGGGGCAAACATCAGCTCGTCCCCAATTAAAATCAATCACATTTCCAATGCGCAACCATGCGAAGCGGCAGTGTAAGCAGATAAGCTATAGAAAACCGATCATCATCATCATCATCATCATCATGATTAGCGTAAGGAATGATGATCATTGTGTGCGTATCGTCTTCAGCTCCCGCACTCGTCTTTCCTTTCCCTTTCCCTTCTTCTTCTTATTTTTTGTGTGTGCGTTTTTTAGGGGAACAAGCGACGTGCGAAAATGAATAGATATGAAAGAGAAAGAGAGACAGCGAGAGAGAGAGGCATATACTCGCTGAACGGTAACGGGCATTGTGCGATATTTGTAAAAAACCGCTAGGCATTTGTTCCCTCTAAAGTGATGCGATCATCCCACGTCTTCGTCTTCTTCTACTTTTTGTTGCTCTCTACATGCGTCGTCCGGCGCGGGTCCATTTTGCTAGGATGGGGCAGGATGTTGGTACCGCTATAAAAACGTTCATAGCGTCTTAAGTTTCCTTTTCTTCTCTTTTTATCTCAAATTGTTTGTTGCTTTTGTCCACAGTGAAATGGGAACGAAATTAGAAAGCAGATACCACAGAAGGTTGCCGTCCATGTCGAGTAGGTGGATACTCACTACACTCCACCGCCCCCGCTCCCATGCCTTCTCTCACTCCTTGCCATTATTAGAAATCGGCACAGCAGGGGGAGGTTGTTTAGAGGTCATTGCCATTGTTGGATATCCGTGTAATTAGTTGAGTTTCTTGGCAGGATCGAAACTAATACGAAACTCATCGCATAAGGAATGATCTGGGGTAGATAGGATAGATGGCGTTCTACAAACTGAATTCAGGCACAGTTCACTTATAGATCTTTTCTGATTCTTTCAACTTTTCACAGAGAGTAATCTACATTTGTTGCTGCCTTAGAACCTCTTTCAAAGCTTGTTCGAGGTGTTAAATTGCATTTTGTGCGGTCTGAACAAGTGATTCGCTTGTCCGATTTGAGGCGTGGGAGAGTTCTTCGCACTGACTGAATGATCTGGCATCTCGTGTGGGTTTGCACCTTGTGGCACACTGAGTGAAAGGAAACGCCATGCGGACGGTGCAGCAACAGCAACAGCAACAGCAACATGTGTGTTACAAATTTCCCAAATGCCATGGAAATTATGAAAATGGACAAGGGCAGTCATTGGCAGCGGGAGCAGGAGTGGGACAACGATTTCCGGTAATTCTCACAACCCGGCAATGTTAATCAGGGTAAGCACTCTCTCTCTCTCTCTCTCTCTCTGGGCAGCAAGTGCAGTCGGTGCACAGGACGAAGGCCGAACGCGTCTATCGTATCTGGCTTTGATCTATTATTCCATTTTCAACGTGTTTACAAACACATCACAGGCTCAGAGTCAGGCCCCGGGCAGGAGAGCGCCTAGCGGGCTACCTGACTACCTGCTAGAGAGCATAGGGTCCTTCGCTGCGCATCTGGTACCGTTAAGCGAGTTGGTCACAGCAGGCGGTCAGTCAGTTTAGGGTCATCGATCCAAGGCGATTGCACTTGGCAGTCGATTCATTTCCGTGTGTGTGTGTCGTGACTGCGGTCAGTGGACTTCCTGCAGGCAGTGTGACTGTTCCCGAGCCTTGTTCCCTTTTCCAAGCGATTCTCCCCGGGCCCATCACTAATCTGCGTGTTTTCATTGGATTTTGCGGCCGCTGCTGAATGAGGATTGAAGAGCGTTGATGAGCCAAATTGCTTAGCTCGTCGGACTCAGGTATCCACTGGCCATTGTCCTTTGTCGGCGCTCCTCTGCGCGCTACTAATTATTATTGCCGGCGAAATCAAAAACTACAACCACAGCCACAACCACAGCGCTTCCTTGTCCGGATATACACCGTAATTGCGCCCGGAAAACTGGGAAAATAACAACAAAACACAACAAAAACAACAGCAAACTGGACAACGCGGCGGCAGTTAATGAAATCCCCGTCGAGGCAAACGATTTGTGCATTGCAAACCAATTGCCAGAAAGGATACCAAATTGTGCTGACTTAAGCCGCAGGTGGAGATGATTACAGTGTAAGTTGGGAAGCCAATGAAACCATCTAATGAAAATGAAATTAAAAGAAAAAGGAAATTAGAAAAAAATTAAGAAATATACGCAGGAAAACTAATAGCATAAGAAGAATGTTATTTCAAGAACTAAAGCTATGAACAAGTCGAGTGAATTTCAAAAGTATTTTGAAATACTGTCATGTACATTAAACATTTCAAATTGTTTGGAAGAAACAAAAAAAAACAATCAAATTTAAGATATATATGTTAAGTTATCGATAAATACTTTTAACATTGATATTGGAAGTTTTTTGTACCCTTCCACCATTAAAAATAGTCAAGAAAGGGCATACTAACTCTGTGCAAATGTATGTAACAGGCAGAAGGAGGCGTGGCAAACTCCATAAACTATATATATTCTTGTTTTAAATAGCTTATGTAAAATGAAGGGAGAAGATAATTCATTAATTCATTAATTTTAACTGAAAAATAAAATATCTCCGTGCAATTTTTATGAAAACCTGAATTTTTTTTGAATTGTAGAAATAGAATTGAATTTTTTTGAGAAACTTTCTTATGAAAATCGTAAAATCTGAATCCAAACTATTTTTTGTACAAATTTCAAACTGCTTTGCTAGTTTTCCTTCTTTGAAAAGTATCCTATTACACAGTTCGATACAATTTCGTTTAAAAACTTTCCCACTTTCTCATTGTATTTCCCAAGCTTGCAGCGATTTGTTTTAAATTGTCAGGAAAGGGGAAAACCGGCATGGAATGACGACTGGGAAAGCGAGAGAGACGCACAGGATACATTTGAATAGTGGATGCATAGATAAACAATGCAATCACAGTGGGCACCGACCCCTCAACCCCTCTTTGGCAGGGATTGTCTTTTTGAGTTCCTCTTGTTTTTTATGTGATCTATGTACCTAGCTACCTACCCAGGGTGCGAAATTGGTTGAGGATGTCGCGGTATTTGAGCGCGGGTCATCGAGCACATCATCGAGGTCTGCCAATAAAAGTTACCCTGAAGATGCGGCCGATGGTGGCGCCGACAACGACGAGCAAGCGGCCAGCGCAACTCAACCCCCTACCCCCGGGGCCGCGGGTCCTTCTGGTCCCCTCTGGCCGCGTAACCCATAACCCATAACCCTGAGCCCGTAACCCGTAACCCGGTAACCCTTGTGGCATTCGTGTATGCAAAGGACGCATGTAAATTAATAAATTATAGTCAACTAATGAAAAGAAACGGAAGATGCGCGCAGAGGGAGACAGAGGAGAGAGCACGCATAAAAAATGCCCGTGTGATCCATGTCAAATGCCTATAAAAAATTGTCTACGACCTTTTTGTGTCACTGCCTGTGTATGTGTGTGTGTGTGTGTTGCATAGTTTTTTCTATTAGTTCCGGTTTATTAGGGGTTAATGCTTTTTTGCAGCCCTTTTGCTGCACCATTTCGGACGAGGCGCAGTTTATGCATATTTAGGAACAACAACAAGAGGAGGCGCAAGAGGAAGCAGAGGAAGCAGAGGCAGAAGCAGAAGAGGAAGAGGAACTGTCCCACTCGGGCTGCTGGTTATTCAATATTCGCGGGTAGCGCCCCGCAGGATCGCAGTGTGCAGCTTACAGGAAGTGCACATGCATCTGGACGCGAGTGTGCCTGTCTCTGTGTGTGTGCGTGTGTGTATATGCATATAGATTGTCCACGTTGCGATGTCTTCTGGCTGCTGTCGTGGGAATGGCGAAACGCCCAAATAAATCAAAGTGCGGAGGCACTTGGAGTGAGTGTACAGCAGCCAAATGCAGTTGCAGCTACAGATACAGATACAGCTACAGATACATTTACAGATACAGTTGCAGCTCACAACTACGGAGCGGGGCATCATTAGCAAGCGGATGCAGGCCTCACTGGCTCCACTCGAGAATTAAACCCAGCCGAGTCGCCAACTTGAGCCCAAAAGAGCAATCAACGGAGACTGCAGAGGGTGCTGAAGAGGGGAAGAACGGGGGGAGGAGTGTGAGAGCAGGAAGGGGGCAATGACTGCCACAACGCGGCATTCAAATGGACACACACACATGTGTCACATGGCCGAAACGGTGCCACGAGTGGCGACAAGACAAACAACCCCCAGTTCCACAGATCGTACAGGAATATGAAGACATACAGATAGCAAAAGATACAGAAGCACACATACATTTGTATACACGCGATGTACTCACACTGACATGGACACAGTTACATAGCTACATCCTGTGCTCAGCTTGCTATACGCAAAGGTGAACCTGGGATGATCGAACAGAGATCCTACTAGAAATACAGTATACTGGGTCAGGAGATAAGCCAAACATAACAAGCTTGTTGAAGCTGAGCTTAGAGCCTGAGAAACTGAGAATGTTTAGGCGCAAATGCTTAGAAAAGGTGTTCGGGATGTAATCTTATAAATGAGCTAACCTAACCTAACCTAACCTAACCTATCCTAACCTATCGAAATCTAATCTAACCTAATGTATTATTAGAGCAGCTGACAGAACTTATGGCATGTGGAATACCTATGTAACATAACTAATATTCTACAATATAACTTAAAATATTGCAAATGCTTGTCACATACTACGAGTATATAATACTCAGTTTATTTGGTCAGTATAAGATTTCAAGTTCTACATAGTTTCATACTTTAAATCTTGAGAACTGATAGCATGATGATGTTGCATGACATGAAGACGGTTTGTTTTATGCAATTTACCTTTAGCCTGACAGAGTTGCATGTGTATCTGTATGAACTGCAACTCCATCTTCAACTCCATCTCCATCTTTATCTGTATTCCTATCTTCATCGCCATCTTCGTCGGGCATTTAGTGAAGGGAGATGGAGCTGGCAGCGGACACAAAGTACAGTAACACAAATCGAAACGGACACTAAAAATAGCCACCCTCTCCCCTAGTCGATGAGGGCGACTGTGCTGGGGCGACTGTAGCGAGTGTGTAGGGTGGAGAAAGGGAGGGTACGGAAGGGGCGGCTGGACGTGGACGTGCATGGACGGACGGACGGTGGGATAAATGAAGCGCACACAGAATATTCGAAGTGACATTAAGTAAACAGACGAGCAACCATGTCAATGTCAGGCGCACTCGCCACATGGGTGCAGCATCGTCTTGCCCACGCAGCAGTACCAGAACTCACACACACACACACACACGCATACAGTGTGGCACACATGTGCGCTGCGATGTAACGGAAAACGTTGCTCAAGATACTTTTGGACATCAGAAGCAGGACGCGCATCGCTCGGCTGCATCGCCAGGCGCAGGCAATGTTCGCGGTTGTATAAGTGCTCACACACACACACACACGCACACACATATGCATTACGCACTCACTCGCGACCTATGAGTGTCGTTACACGGTCACCGTCCACGCCAATGCAACCAGAGGCAATACAAGCAGAATTCGTATCCAACGGATGCGTATGTTTATTTTAGTCACTCTGCGTGTCTGTGTATATGAGTGCGTGTGTGTGTGTGACGTACTGAAACGGTTATGCAGCCCCCCTCTCCTTGCCAGTCTCCTCCTCCCCCGCCCGCTCCTGTTAGCTCCTGGTCCAAGTCCCACAACTATACGTGTATGCACGAGTGTCTTGTCTATTTTAGTCACAAATATACTATCTCCAAAGTCAAGTTCAACGGAGAACGGATATGCAATGACGTTGCTGTTACCCCTGCCTCCATCCACGCCCCTGCGCCTGCTCCTGCTTCTTCTTTTACTTTTTACATAATTTCAGTTTTCCCCATGTGTTTCAATACAGCTGAAAATTAAAACATTTCCGCCGCACTCGTTTGATAAGGTAAACTAACAAAACATATTCGTATCTCAGCTAATGTTCATCGCTATCACAAAAAAAGAAAAAAAACTACTGACAATTATAAGTTAGTTATAAAATTATAAGAATATTCTTCAATTATTCATAACACGAAGAAAACTTTTTATCAATCAATAAATTTTCTATCTTTGCTGAATTTTTTAACTCCGTCGTCAAAATGATCAAGTTCAGATCAATGAAAACCGTATTCCAAGCGTCTTTTTAATGCAAGACTACACATTTTTGATAAACATAGTAACTATAAATATACAAATGATTTCTGAAAATTTGGTTGCGATCGGATAAATAATATAGAAGTTATTATAGAAATAATATGAAGAGTTACTGATTTCTAAGCCGCTCTACAAAGTATGCAACACAAAATACGCTAGAAATATTGTAGAAGTTATGTATATATAATATTTAAGAAATAGTATGTTCTGTTGGGCAGCGAGTATATCACAGTCGAGCAATCTGGACTGTCTTCACGTGACGTGGCTACGAGTTAACTATAAAATATAATATATGGTACTATCTGAACTATTTTAAAGGTCCATCTGACAAAGAACTGACTTGAAAGTATCTCTCAACTGTTCGCATATTATAATACCAGCAAAGAGTTGACTTCAATAGCTCTTTCTAGCTCTTTCTTCCTAGCGGGATTCTTCACTTAACAAAGCAAAAAGTATCAGCTAAGCGATGCCTTTGCAGTCAGTTATGCTTTCCCTTTTTGTGTTCCTGGCATACCTGCAGCACTAATGAATTTGACTTCAGGCGCACACACACACACACACAAGCAGAAAGTCAGTCATAGTCTCTCTGTGTGTTTATGTTTGCCGAACAAAGAAAAACAACGGGCTGGCAAATTGTTTTATTGGCAGCCAACGCATTCGGTTCGGCGATAAAATCAATTTACTGCCCGCTCAAAACGCCGCTGCCCAAATCTCCACGCCATCCGTCAGTCCGTCAGTCCATTCGTCTGTCCATTCTGCCGACCCTTCGTCCTTCGTCCTTCTTTCCTCCCTTAGTCGGCGAGGCGTGAGGTTTTTGCGTATGCAAAATTACCAAATTGTTGCCGCAGCCGCATGCCGCACGCACGATTTATCTAATCCATATTCAAATTTCGGACAATGCCCGTTCCCCTCCCTCTTACTCTGCCACTATCACCCCACCCCCTCTGGCTCTTGAGGCTCGTTGTGGCGATTGTCCGATGCAACATTGGCAACATTTGTTTGCAGTTCAGATTTATTTTTATTGAATTGCAAAAAATTGGCAGCCCTCGTCTGGTGGCAAATCTCGAGCCCCGTTTACAGACCCCGACGAGCCACGCACGATGCTATGCGGCACCAGGTTGCCAATTGTGTAAATAGTCGAAACGCTGTGCAAATTTCTCTATTGTTTTTTGCTCTCTCTCCCTCCCTCCCTCTCTCTTAACTTCTGTTTGCCCTCGGCTCATTTGTGTGCTCAAGAGGAGGCAGACAGACAGACAGACAGGCAGATAGATACAAAGGTGTTATTAGGAATACACTCGATTAGATAATGCCGGCTGGGCCAAGCTATTCTCTTTTGCCAGCTATTTTTGGATCATATTAACTTTTCCCCTTTGTTATCATCGTTTTGTTTCTCCTCCGACGGGATGTTGTCATGCTAGCTGAACTATTTCCACAAGATATCTCTGGCTTGATGATGGGTTTGTTGTCGTGAAAGTAGAAGTTCTTGCAAAAAGAAAAGGTATATTATATTTATGATGTTGTTATCTCTGTTTAATAACTGTTAACTTAGCAGTTTAGTTATTCAACTCACTTTCTATTGGAAATACTGAGGATCTATATAAAAGAAATAATCACAAACTTTAAACAGCCTTCAATTTTATCAAAATATGCGAAATGTTTATTGAACTGGAATTATTAATTAATCATCTATTACTTATTTAGTTCAATTTGCACATCAATTTCATTATGATTTGATTATCTTTATTATATTACAATATATAATATATTATATTATATATATTATTTTTATATGTTATATTATATTTATATTATATTGCACATATATTCTTTGATATTATTGTATATTCTATCTATACGTATCTATATTTTATTCATTTAAAATTCCCTTTTATACAATCTGCACTTTTTTAAAGTTAATAAAGACTTCATTTGCCTTGCGATTCTTTTTGAGTTGGTTCAGCTGCTTCTCGAACGAAACTCGCAAAATGATTGAGAAAATATTGGCAGAGGCTGCTGCAGCTGCCCTCGATGAGATCATGTATAGAACAGCCTGCGGAGGGGGGCTCTAACCCATTCCCATTGTCACTGTTGATGGGTGGCCAGCAGAGCAGCCGGAGCAGTCGAGTCGCTTTGTCCAGTTTTCGGTATGCGGCAACAAGAGCAACAACTGCAGGAGGAGGAGGATTGTTCGTACGTGCGTCGAGGCAAATGCTGGCAATATCCTTATATCCATAATATCCCGATAGGCCGATTGCATGCTGGCTCGCCGCGTCTGCATATGTTTTTTACGAGTCTTTGCTTCGGGACAATGCCCAAGCCGAAGGGTCAGACCAAAGTGCTTGTTTTTTCTCTGATTTACTGATGTGCATGTGCGTGTGTGTGTGTGTGTGTGTGCTGCCATTGTTTGGCATACTTTGCGGTTTTTTATGTAATCTCACGTTTGACGTATTGGTTTCAATGCGCTCCCTCCCCCGTCTCCCGTTCCGAGCTGTCAAAATTTGCTCGACGTCGACCTGCATTGGGTGGTCCAGCTTGGCTGATCCTGGTTCCCAGTCTCGGTCTCGGTCTCGGTCTCGATCTTGTTCTCGTTCTAAGTCCCGTTGCCATTCTGACAGCGGCAACACGTACCACAGTATTCTTGCCCCTGCTGCCCTTATGTCGTTGCAGTCGGCTGTGGATGCAACATCACCGAAATCGACATAGTCCACATGCGTCACATAGCTGCAACAGCGCCGCTAATTGGTGCCACACGCCGCGTCCCACTGCGTGTAAGTGCCACAATCAGTGGCATCTATTGTCTTACATCTCGCATGCAAATTGGCCAGCATTGACGGCCTAATCAGAGCACTTGTCAAGCGATTTGCCACAGCGGTTCATCAGCACCAAATGCCGCCAACTGTGACCGACTATCGATGCCGTCGATATTGATCTGAGCTCAATAAATGTCACTGTGATGTGTGATGAACCCACGTTAGCTTGACAGGCTGCACTTCCCCGTAGCCCTGCATCCCTGCCCGATACTCATCCCCACACACCCCCAGGCAGGGGGAGATGTTAATTTTTCTGCTCAGCGAGCGAACATCCGATTCAAGTTGTTTATAGGGGCGGTCTTTTGATTCCGGAAATATTCAAGGTTGCAAGCGCACAGATTATGATGGGATAGGAAAATACTATGAGAAATTATGAATATAATTCTAGAACCTATTGACATATAAAAATGATGATGATGAGCCTGCTGAGGTGACAAGCTTTGCTGAAACTAAATAATTTTTTATTGAAACTAACGGCATCTTAAGCTTCAAGTTGGTTGTGTTAAATCTGTATCACAGATAAAGGAAACTACCATCTATAAGCAGAGAAAACTTAACTAAGCTGCACTCTGTAGAATGTTTTTAGAATAACAATTTTTATTTTATGCTGCTACATACTAAATCATGTTAAGATTTCAATTTTATTGTGTGTTAAAGTTAATGAAAATCTCGTTTCTTTCCATAGAGTTCCATAACTCTGGCTCTGCAAGGAGTCGTCCAAAAAAACTGCAGTCAAGTACAGCTGAGACCAAAACACAACTTACACCGACTAGACAACGTAACCAACTTATGTCATAATTGAAAGACTTCAAATATACAACATAAGAAATGTGCCTCCGATTTCATTGACAACCCATTTGGAGGGGGGGTGGGGGGAGAAAGGGGAACTGCACGTGTAATTGCCTCGAGTTTCCTTGTGCTCGTAATGTTTTGTATAAAACCAAGATGAAGACACTTGAAGACGATGCCGCTTGCTTCATTCAGATCGATCGGACTGTGTTTGGGTTACGATGTTCGGTTTGCTTCGGTTTCAGTTTGGTTCGGTTTGTAGCGCCAGCGATGATGGACGCGACCAACTGCTGCAGGATGTTTATCATTGTCACTTGAATCTCAAGTTCTTTTCCCGTTCCCGTTGCAGCAGCGTCCACTGTTCGCGGGGGAGTAAAAACACACACACACACACATTCACACTTGTGCCCTGATTCACACGCACTCACACACACTCACACACACTCGCTCCATTGTGCTCTCAGCTCGCAGCTCGAGCATTTTATTTATGGCATCTTGAGCCTCAGAGACAGGAGCAGAGCGCACATTGGGATCTCATCTCGGATGTGCCCCGCAAGTGGCTCCGTTATGTTTGGGCATCCAACGAAGGCGACCCTAACGCCAGCAACGTCGACTGCGACTGCGAAGCGAACGTCAACGGCGACTGCGACCGCGTCGCAAACTGCGCGGTCTGCGACTTGTTTGTCGTTTTGTTTTGTTTCGCATTCCGCTGCCCGCCTCAATGTACCTCTCTTCCCCTCCCCCCCATTCTTCTCTTGCCTCCTTTGTGTTTCTTTGGTCTCTTTGCGCTGTCCGTTTCACGGAATGTACAGTTATGTTAGCACAGATTGATAACTATACGTGATGAGATCGTTGTACTGCAAAGGATCTATCGAATTCGCTTATCGATATCGGGTATGGTTCTTGAAACTCTATCGAGTAGAAACTTAATAACTTGAACATGGTAAACCATAACTGATCTGGATTATCCCTAATCGTTTGTAGAACATTCATTATTATTTTAGATTAAAAATAAATAGGTACATAAAATAATTTTAACTATTTTGTTACTATTTTGAAATGAATTTCAATGCTAAATTTTGTCAATTGAACTTTTTGAATATAAACTTGCTTCAAGATTGGAATGATACTGGATAAACCTTCTTAATACTGTTAGAATATCTGCCAATAATAACTATACATATACATATAGTGATCGATTATTATCAATTAAAGGCTTTGTCACATTAGAAATCAAAGTAAAGTTTTAAAGTATCTGCAACCTTTTCTGACTAAAACTCGTTGTATCTTAACTTGTATGTGTATCTACACATGTGTGTATCTCACATGGGTGTGCGTGTGCGTGTGTGTGTGTGCTCGCATGATAGTCCACACAATCCACCCCAAAGTCGACCAATTCGAGCCTTCCAATTGGCATTTGACGTGTGCGCGTGTCCAATCAGTTACTGGCGCCATCTGTTAGCGAACCGGTGAAACTACAACGGACCACAGGTGGCGTTTGGTGCTAAGCCTATTAAACTGGCTGCAAATCAAGCTGGACAGCCAAATTTTGTATTATTTTGATGAGTGCTAAACAATCTGTTCAGATACACTCAAAAGAAAAACTTCGCAAGCAGTTTCAATGCTTTTCAAACAGAAAAAACTCTTTTATTTGGCAAAACATGAGAAACTCCCTCTGCACTAATTAGGAGCTGCTCTCAAAAGTAGGCAACACTCGATCGTTGCTATAAAAACCAATAAGCAGTGCCATAAAACTCAGTAAAGACCCGAACCCGCACCCTAAACTAGTCGAATGCATTGATCGATTTTCTTAGGCTCCGCTCATCAATGTGTGCGGTCGGTCCCTCCTCATGTGCAGCATGTGGCATCGATTGGCGTGGGCGAGGGCGAGGGTGGTTCAATGGCCGGCTCCAACCCCTAGCAGACACACACACACACACACTCACACATGTGTGTACATAAGCGTCGCATGCATGTGAAGCTGGATACACACACAATCGGCAAGTCCGCCCGGACTCGCGCTGCCTCTGGTCGCACACACACACAACGCGGACACACACTCAGATATACATATACGACGAGCCACCCTCGCCTTTTACATATGGCCAAAATGTTGACGTTCGTGATAAAGCACAGAACGTGCCCGGGTTGGTTTTCGCCAAACGAGCCAGAAAGGGCTGCAAGGTGGGGGAGGGAGCAGGATGTTAGCCGGGGACACATGGCGTCCTCTATGTGCTGCATAATTCGCAAGTCTCTGCGTGTCTGTGTGTGTGTGTGTATGTGGAACGGCGTCGCTGGTGGTGGTGGTCGCACTGGTCACACGCGGGCGAGTGGTGGCTGATTTTCATTTCGCAAATGTTTGCCAGTCCAGACCGAAGCCCAAGCCATCAACCCCATCCAGCTAAGCCAACCACACCACCCCCCACCCACCTATCCACACCGCCCGTTTGTCGTTTTGTTGTATGTTATGGCCATATAATGGCAGCCAAGGACCAAACACACACACACTCACACAAACAATCCACCCTCTTCTGGGCCACACAGCTCCACAGCAGCAGCGGCTTTTTTCGCCTACCTTCAACCCACTTTGCCCCCCTCCCTTCATCCCCCACTCCCAACCCGCTCCCCTCCCCTGCTCATCCGGCTGCATCATCAGCGCAACAATGTTCGCAAAAAGGACATTTTATATGTGCGCCATAAAGGCATTAGCATTATCGCTCGTTATGTCCCCCTCGCCCGCTTACCCCCCCGTCCTCATCTGCCTAGCCGTGTGTTTATCTATGTGTGTGTGTGTGTGTGTGTGTGTTTGTGTCCACCCTCAAGCTGAAAGCGCGACAACGGCATATGCAAATGAGCACGACTGCAAATTCGCCGAAGCCATCAATAGACATAGTTGGGCAATCTCCAATTCAAATCCAATAAAACTCCCGTCTCAGGATATTGAACTACTGCTGCCCAGCTGGGGTTGTTAACCGTCCACCCCCCTTCCCTTGCCCCTTGCAGCCTTGTGTCTTGCAAATAAACGACAAGCGAAACAATCTCGTGCAGAGATTATCAATCAAACATTTATGCATCTAATGCTGAAAGATATAGAAAGAAACTCTGAATACGTTAGGAATACTATGGGGAATACTTCCCGAATACGTGACAAAGCACTCTGAATTGGAAAGGAACTTTGCAGCGAATGGGGACTGAAAGTGAACTATAAACGGAGTCAAAGCTGAAGACCAACAAAATACTGAAGAACTACGTAATAGTGAAAATGTTTCACTGAGTTTTATTTCTTTTGATCAGTGAACACTTTTAAGATAAACAACAAGAGATACGATTGGTGCTGTACTATAAATATATTGTAGAAAGTGTTCAAGTTTAGTATGTATAATGATGCAAGCAGTTGATATGATAAGAAGTGATATTATAGCTATATTTAGTAAGCAATTGACAAATACGGTTTTTATATTTTGTGTTTCATAGGAAGCTTCAGTTCCTTTAAGCCATCAATGAATGTTTATATTTCATGCTTTATGCTTATATATAAAAACAATACTTAGTGTGATTATTAAATGGCTCCGTTCACTCCGTGAATAATTGTTTCACTTATACAGGATATTTTGATACGAAGAATTTATTCTTATTAGCAAGATTTTTGGGCTTCAAATTAGCAGAATGAACTTAAAGATTTAGTTTCCCTTATAATATTTTCAATTCGGTGCTGTATATACAGATTAAAGAGGAGTTATAGAGGAGTTAAAGAGGAGTTATAGAGGATAAATAGAGTGAGACAGACGGACAATAATAAAGTAGAGTAGAGAAGAGCAACAATAGGTCGACTTTCAATCAGCTGCTGCCACCATTGGCCTTGATATGCTCAATCTCGAGCTTTGGCCAAGCTGAGCTGCACACACTCACACACATGAGCATATACACATACACACACACACATGCATAAAGAGAAAGCTAAAACCTCAAGCTGGCCGCACGCCTCAGCTACCTTCCCCCTGCCGCAAAAGGGGTATTGTCACAGGAATATGTGCTCGAGAAGCCAAGAGCCAAGCAATAGGAGACACAGAGAGAGAGAGAGAGGGAAGAAGACAGAGAGAGGGAGAGGTAGACTCCACATATATGCATGCTATGTATCGCTCATACATAGATTTTATGTACTGGCAAGCTTCCAAAGCGTATTAATCTAACGACCACATCCGGCACACAAAAGCCGCAGCTCTCCCCTTCCCCTATGCCCAAGCTGGAGCTGCTGACTGTGACTGAGGCTGATGCTGATGCTGGGGCTGCTGCCTGACTGTGGTTGTCGTCCTTCCACATTGCTTATGCTTATGTCCCTTGCATATTTGTCATTTGGCGATGGCGACGGCAAAGGCGATGTCGGAGCGTTTGCAAATTCCCGATTTCTGCACAAATCCAGCTACATCTTTCTCCCTTCTTTAACTCTCCCGCTCTCTCTCTCTCTCTGTCTCTTTCTCCATTTCGCTGCCTCTTTCTGTATGCAAATGCGACGGTCTTGTCCACGCCCCTGAGACGATGTGTACGAGATGTTTTGCATATCCAAAATATAAATCACTTGGCGTAAGACCAGCGCACAAGCTGCCCCCTTGCGGACCCCACACCCTATCCCTCCCCTTTCCCCTCCGCCCTCTGGTGGCCACTGCTATCGGACCTAAGCTTGGATGGATGCCCTCTGCTCCTGCAGCGTTTCGATTTGCAGTCTTTTTTCCCGCTTTCGACAGCTCGTTCCAACTGATTTGAGACTGGCAGCAGGCACAACCACACACACACATACACCACACACACACATGTATGTATGTACAATGGCACACACACACACAATCACAGTCGAAGTCGCATTCACTTGTTTCGCTCAGGCAGCCACTTGGTCCGTCGTCCGTTTGAATCGCTAAACTTTTTTGCGATTATTTTTCTTCTCCTGCTGCTGCCTGCTTTTTTTTGCCGGCCGAACCACCCAGGGAGGGCAGACGGCAGGCGGCATTTGCAGAGTATTCGCAAAGTATTCGCGCAGTAGTCAGTTTGAATACTTTTTTGCTTGAAATGTTTTCGGTTTGCCACTCGAATTCCGGCGCAGTACAGTTGAGTATGAAAATGACATTTTTGTAGTATACACACACACGCGCGCACACACACACACACTGGCAGAGAGAGGCAACACATGTGTATTGTGTGTGGTACATGCGCACACCCACACATCCACACTCAAACACTCATACACTCATGCCTAGTAGAGACATACAATTTAGTCACATCACGTTGAAACTCTGAGAGAAAGAGAGATAAAGACAGAGAGGAAGAGGGAGAGTGATAGAGAAAGAGAGGGTGTTAGGAAGGAGAAAGAGAAATAGAGTAGGCAAGGGCTTAAGACATTGATTTGTCTTCCAAGTAAACGAAATCAATTTAAGCGATACGAGCCTGCATGTATATCGATACATATCGATATGCAGTTAAATATATAGAGCGATATATATATTCTATATAAATCCAAACATTTATTTATATCAGTGGTAGAATATATTTACATCGATAGTTATTACATACATGTATATCGATAAACATATCGATATGCAGATAGATATATTGATGGAGCGATTAATGATAATATGCATTCTATATTAAAGCAAACTTTTATTGATATCAAAAGTAGAATGTATTTATATCGATAGTTATCGATATGAATTTTACATACATGTATTTACATATATAACGCAATATTTGTAGGCATATTTACTATACACAAACATGTGAATACAAAATGGAAGAGAGAGATCAACAAATTGCAGCGATATCAATTGCACTCGATGCTAACATACATATGTATGTATATATCGATAGTTGTCGATACGTACATAAGGCAATAGATATGACCATGTTTGTAGGTATGCATACATATTTACATAACGAGAAATATAGATGTATAAAAGTTAAACAAGAGACTTCAACGACGCTTACTATATATATACATTACATAATATACGAGTATTATATACATACATATGTATATCGATAGACACCGATACAAGCCCCACAATAATATAGTGATGCCACAGTTCAATGTAGCTGCGTCCTTTCTCGTTCCTTTGACAGCGTCCATTTTGATTGTCGTCCTGTCGATTCGCCTAAATGCGTCACAAATTCTTGGAAATTCCACCCCAAAGTGACGGCAAACACTTCAATACACTCAAAATGCAATTTGCCATTGACCACACCCTCCCGCCCTGTCCGCCCTCCCTTTTCTGTCTGGCTGCTGCCTGGCTGCCTGCCTGCTCAACCGACTGTCGTACAGGACGAAACGGACACGAGCCTATTTACCTATGCCATGTGGGTTGTTTTGCTCCCTAAGTCTGTGTGTGTGCGCGAGTGAATGAATAAGTGTATGTGTGTGAGTGTGTGTGTGTGTGCGAGATTGTGTGTGCGCAAATTGACCAATGTGCAGGCTGATGCATGTAGGCGATGGCGGCGCTCGAAGAGATCTAGGAAAGTTAAACGGTTTTTTGTTGTATATATTCTATTGGAATAAATGATAGCTCGAAAACCAAGAAAAGGAGAGAAGGGAGAGTAGATAACATTTGAGAAATAACACACTCTATTTATAAACATTTCTAAGTTATTACACAAGTGTGAGTGATTATTTTACATGAATATTAAGAATACTGGCCTACCTTTTCTACTTAGAATTAAGATAGATATAGCACATAGCTTGATAACAAACAATAGTAATACGAAAGGAGGAAATATACATGATATATAAACAGAAAAAACCCCAGAAAACAGTAGGTTACTTTCGGAAAGACATAACATTCTGTTATATTTATTTGTAGGATATCTGAAAATAATTGATAAATGTTAAATAATCACAAAAACAAGAAATTCTTTCTAGAGAACATCGAGTGAAATTAAGATGCAATTTATTCTTTAAAACTTTTATTACTTTAATGCTTAAGATTATTAAAACAAATATTAACGGTTATTATTAGTACACTTCTATTCTGCTTACGTATAGAGAGTAGTTGAATTGGTTACTTTTAAATAATGAGAGACATTTTTGAATGAAGTAGGAATAATACTATCAAATTAAAAAACTATATTTTTTTAACGTTCGACCATTGTCTTTGTAAACACACAGATCTCAACTATTATAAAAGCTAGAGATGCCAAATTTGACAAGAAGATTTCTGTATACTATACGCTGATCAAGTTTATTTAAAATATTAAGTGCAATATCCACCGCCCGCGCATATCAACAATTAAACAATTAAACTGTTGCTCTCGTTTGACATATACTAAGCTGATTAAAATATCTACGTATCCTCTAAATTTCAATTTGATCGGACGTTAAACAAAGAAGTTATTCAAGACACTGTTGCTTTCGTTGATTATCTGATTGGTATATGCAGTAAATATGAAAAGTAACTCTGAATTAAGAATTACTTAAATGTGTATTATTATTAGCACTACATGAATTATCAAACACTCTCCTAAACGTCTCAAAACCAATCAAAGTTCAGTCTTTAGTTCAGCAATGAAGAGCTTGACCCTGATATCAAGCTACAATTTACCCATTAGTCGTGAACCGAAACACCCCCAATTGAAGGAAATCAAATTAAAATTAATGAAGCTTAATTAGCGTTAAGTGAATAGATTAAATGCCGATTGATTACGAGTGAATGATTCACTTCAACTTTACCTGCTCGATTGTTTTACTTGCCTCACTCTCCCTCTTCTTCTGTCCACTCATTCTCTCTCTGTCTCTGTCTCCATGCACTAATTATGCTTGAACTTTGTTGTTGCAGGACATTGTAACACTGGCGTCACTTGCCACACGCCACTTGGTGCTGCACTGTGATAGACAGACAATCAGAGGGAGGCTGCCAAGGCAGGGTGGAAGAGGGGGAGAGGGGTGACGCAGGCTGGCTGGCAAAAGAATTTGCACAGAGACGCGAGAGTAAACCAGCTAATAAATTATGGAGAGCCTGAGTAACTGTGCAATTTCATGAGTTCATTTTACTACGGCGACCCTCTCGCCCTCCCCTCCCCCCTCCCACTGTGCTGCTACAGCAGGCGCCACTTTCACTCCGACTTGGCAGCAAAACTTGCCAACTTGTTGCACACTCAATTTTTTTCGCTCACTCTCTCTCTCTCACTCTCTCTCTTTTCTTTGCCGCCGCTTTCTTATCTCATTTGAAATTATTTGCTTTAATGGCAACACAGACGACAAAAAAAAGCGCGAGTGAGTGGGAGAGAGAGGGAGAACAACGGAGGCAAAACAAAACGTCGGAAATAAATGGCGTCTCTTGCGCCTTTTTTCCTCCTTCTCCCTCTCTCTCTCCCCTCTTGCCACTCGCAACACGCCACGCCAAAGCGACAAGAAAAATAAAAACTTTTTCATTACATTTCCCATTTCCGCATTAAAGAGCTTGCGACGCGACCTTGAAAACTGCGCGGGTGAGAAAGAGAGATACATAGAGCGAGAGGGAGAGAAAACAACAACAAATACGAGACGAGCCAAGGAAATAATCATAATAATAATAAAAATGGCAGAAAGAGCCTGAAAATAAATCAGTCTGCAGTCGCACACACACATCCCGCCCGCCTCCGCCCCACTCCACCCCCTCTAAAGGTCATGGAAGAAAAAAATGTGCTGGCAAACGGTGTGAGATGGCAGAGGGGGAGGGAGTGGGGAGGGGTGTCGTTCACATTATCCATAGCGTAATTTCTAAATAACAACAAAAACAACACGAAGCAGTGCAGACTGCAGAAGGAGGGGCAGACCTGAAGCTGGGGAAGGCCCGCACAGGGGAGCCAGGAGCAGGAAGGGGGAAGTGGGCCGACGGGGGTTGCCGGCTCAATGTCGTCAATTAGAGACTCATTATGCTCTCACTGCAGACTGTGGCCAGACTTCATATAGCTCTGCCTCTCCCTCTTCCTCATTCTCTCCATCTCCCTCTTCCTTTCTATATATGTATATACTTAAATATATTTCTTCTGCTTTGCGCTGCGTGCTTATTTTCCGTTCTCTTTCAGCCACGCTTCGCCTTGCCGTTCGTCCTTGCCTTGCTGCTTGGTCCTGCATTCTTTTATTGTTTCTTTCTTTCAGCCGGCGTCGCGTTGTGTCGCTCGCTTTCTTTTTTCCTTTTTAGAAAAATTCATTCATGAAAAGAAAAGCGCGTAAAGTGTGAGGAACTTGGACAACTTTTGGTGTGTCAGCCGACGCCTGCCTTCATTCCCCTCCTCTGCTGCTACCCACCCACGCAGAAGCGTTTCGTAGTTGTGTCTGAGCTGAGCTGCACAGTGTCCTTAATGCAGTGCAAAAGTGTCTAGCCAAAGTGCAATGACAGCAACTGATGGAGAAGTCTTTCATTTATTTTTATTCTTATTATTATTATTATTATTATTACTTTGAAATACTCAAATCATTCTATATATAAATATATACAATTGCTATTTAGTGATATAGGGATTCTTTTGAAATTATAAACATATGCATTTTATCTAGATGGAACAAAGTCAGTATACCCTTTTTGACCATATTTAATCGTCGAAGAGTATAAAAAGGCAACGGCAAAATTTGGTTGCATTATCTTGAGGAAAAACAAAAGTCGGCCAATAGGCTGTACGGCAGCTATACGATATATGGATCCTATATGGCTCGCTCCGACTTACTTACAACGTGCTGCAATAAGAAGAATGTGTGCCAAGTTGCATTGGGATAACTAAAAAACTGAGACATATATGGCGAATCGGCTAACCTGTTGATGTTGATTCAGAATATACATATATACTTTATCGAGTCGGAGATGTATACTACAGGTGTGAAGGAAACTTCTTGCCATAATAAATATACCTTCTGCAAGAGTTTAACAATTTAAATACATAATTTAAGCAAAGTTCCATAAAAAGTATTATTTATTTATTTGAATATGAAAAAATATATTTATATTATATTTATTCACCAATCTATAATTTATTACTATCTTTCTATCTATAATTTGTAATCACTGTCTCTCCTTTTGTTTATTCATCTCCATTTATTTAACACATAATCATATCGAACTATCATCTATACATAAATTCGCAATGCTTTCTGCAATTAATCGCAATCAATAAACATTTAATTAACTTAATTTTCATGCAACTGTGGCCCACTGTGCCAATGGGCAACTGAAGCGCCGCTCGTGCTGTAAATAGATGGAAAATTGTGGCATTTAAAATTAAAATTCAAATTGAGACTTGACTGGCAAGGACGTGCCTCCACACCAGACCAGACTCCACAACGACTCGTCGACGGGAAAGCCGGAGCTGGCAGCACTTTTCTATTTGCATTTGGCTTTTCTTTTGTACAACATTTTTTATAGCGCTGATTCTTGTTTCCCCCCCATTTTATATTTTAGCTCGTGTTTTTTATTAAATACTCAACGCGGCGCCAACTGTTGCTGTTGCTCTAGCAACTGTTGCTGCTTTAAATGACCTTCAATTGTTGCCCGCTAACGAGGCTGGCCACGCCCACTGCCTACTGCCGGCGGTTGCATTCAATCATTCGCCTCAGCTCGCCTCACCTTGCCCCGCTGTACGCGTAATTTATGCCAAGTGCCCAGTGCCAAGTGCGAAGTGTTTGCCGCGCACGAGGACACTCGAGACGCACCAGGCGTTTCGGGCGGACAGGGTTGCTGCACTACCCGAAAACGGAAACCCATTTCAAATAGTTTAATAAATTCTCCCTCTCCCTCTCTCTCGCTTATTTTGTGGAGGCATTTCTTCCGGCATGAAGACCACTTGAATAATTTACATTTCAAGGAAGCGTTGAGCGTGATGATGCTTCTGCTCCTGCTCCTGGTGCGTCCTGCTCTGGTGGTGACTCGAACTCGTACATATCGCGGTATCTGCCTCGCAGCAGGCATCCCATTTAGCTCATTCACTTCCTCCAGCTGTTGCGTTGCCTTTCTGCCCAAATTTACCGTTATCGATCCTCACAGGCGACAATGTGTGATGAAGTCCTCGAAGTACGCCGCGCCGCTCTCTTCACTCTCAGGCCACGCTGTGATCCGATCCGACACGCACCTCGCGATAAGCGACACTTCCTCTGGCAATTTCTCAATTAGCTAATCGAGAAAATGCGCAAAATGAAAGTCAACTAACTGCCTTGGAAGTTGAAGATTCCTTACAAGCTGCAGAAGATACGATTACCTACAATTAATAAGGAAACTCAAGGGAGAGGTTAGATTAGATAAGAGATAGTTGTCTATATATATTGTATTTTGTAGGCAATCGAATTTTAAGAGAGGTCTTAAGTTAACTATGCTTTATGTCTATTTCAACTTCCCTGCATATCATAGACTTACTTGTATGCCTTAACAAAGGTATCTTTATAAATATTGCATCTTGCACCCTATAAATGACATATAAAATATCAAACATATCAAATCAAACAGCATCAACTTGGAAGTCGACTGCAACGCAACCTATTCTTTCATTTTTAGACCTATTCTGTATATTGGTAAACGCTGTACATAAGGCGAAGTTAGTTAGATTGTGCAGATGTATGTAAATTGCACAGCTGTCATAGAACCCACTGTACAAGTTAATACAATGTACAATAATTAGACTGAATAATAGAATGCATTAGCACCTATTCTCATTATTAAACTGTAGACTTTGTCATATTTCTATTCTTGAAAATTATTAAACCAATCACTAATCATTTCTATGGTGAGTACACAAGAAACTGGAAACAAGATTAATAAATCTTTTTTAGGACTACTATGTACAAATTACAGGAAAGACCTGGACGCTAAAGCTCTTTTATTTCTTAGCTAGTATTATTATATTATAGCTAACTCTCTAGATATAGATAGTTCGAATCCCGATGTGAATCGTTTCCATTAATTACTAGTTCCTCTACCTGTCTCTCTCTCTCTCTCTCCTTCCCTCTCTGACCTACTTGAGTTAAGTTGCAAGTAAGTTTGATTCGATTGCTGATTGTCTCTCTCAAAGTAACCTTGGCAACGCATTCATTACACAAGCACAGTCTCGAATCATTAAAAGTGTGATGCGATTCGCAGTCAAAGTGGGAGATTATCTCATGCATTTAGTTACGGAACTGGCTGAAGATTCCGCTTGGCATAAATCAGATGGGTCGTGACGGCGATGCGGGATGAGGCTTGTGTGGGGAGTGTGGAGAGCAGAGTGTGGGATGTGGAAACTGCAAGGAGGCGTGCGGCATGCGGCATGAGGCATGTGGGATATGGCATACGGGCTATGCGATATGGTGAAAAGTAATAATTTGTATGGTGTTTATGCTGCGTGTGTCATGTTACATAATTCTAGGCAACCGCTCACACACACACACGCACACAGATATATTCAGTCGACAGTTCCTACCCCTTCCTGGGTCGCGAGGCAACCTCTCCTCATCGCTGCCCAATTTGCATGGGTAATAATTTTGTTAGCTGCCTCGCAGGCTGCTACAGTTAACCGTTACATCGTCTGTCAATCGCGCTCAAAGGGAAATTTATACCTTTTTTCGAATTTTAATTAAATGGCATCATCTGTCTCAGTCGGTCGCGCAGTCCGTCTGTCTGTCGATCTCTCCTGTCTGTCGCCCGTTTGCATATTGCAATTTTTCCAGCTCGACTCGAGGGACGACGCATACGAGTATGAAATGCGCCTTTCTCTAATTGCGGCGCACATGCAGCGAAGGGTTTTCCACACACACACACACACACACACACACAGTCAGTCAGTCACCCGTCTTGGCTGCAATAGTTTCCACTCTTGATGCATTGAGGGATTGGTCTTCAGTTTGCATATCCATCACAGAGCAAGATAATTGAAGTCGGGCGCCGATTGAAATTTACATGTGTTCACCCCGTTTGCCGATCCCAAGGCTACCCTATCTACCCTACACAATCATAAAGTATCCTACCCTGCCCTAGCCAACCCCACCCTGGTGAACTCTTGCCCTGTAGTTTCCGAATTGAGCTTGTAATTTGATTACGCCGAAGACGCTGAGCGAGCGACCCGAAAAGACATTCGGGATTCAAGACAATACTAACGAACCCGATGGAACTATGTATGCATATTTCCCAGGCAGCCTATGGTACGGACACGTATGTGCCCCGAGTCCCATGTGCCGTTTGCTTTATCCCGTATCCTGTATCCGGCACGCAGCATCCTTCCTTCGCATGCAAAGCACCCGACGTGCAATTAATGCCAAAGGGTTCACTTTGTTTTCTTAAAGGAAAATTCGCACGATTTGCACATTGCGAATTTTCATATCATTTGCATTGGGGTCCAGCTGACAGTAACCTTTCCACGGTTCTGGAGGTAATTGAAATTTCTGATTGACAGCCCTGCCAAATCCGCTGGGAAAGAGTTAAGATTAAGAAACTGCTTTCTCTGAGAAAGTGTGTAGTGAGGCAACTTATAGGCAAATGTGCAGTACCAGACAGCAATGGTATAGTTTGAGGTATATACGAGGTGTGTTCAAAAAGTATCGCGAATTTTGAATTTTCGCGGGTTACGTACATCTTCTATATATTCGCCCTTTATAACTAATTGTCTTACGAACTTAAACTATCACAGAATGCGTGTAAGGCCGATTTGTAGTTGTTGATAGAGTTCATCGAAATGTTTCGACGAAGTTCAGAGTCGCAAAGTTGCTTTTTAGGCCATGGATTTTAAAAAAATTCATGGACTATTGTGTTTGTCGGAACGGAAATGTGCGTAACAGGCAGAAGGAGGCATCTCCGACCCCATAAACTATATATATTCTTGCTCAGGATCACAAGCCGAGTCGATTGAGCCATGTCTGTCTGTCCGTCTGTCCGTCTGTCCGTCCGAATGAACACCTAGATCTCGGAAACTATAAGAGCTAGAGTCATGAAATTTTGTGACAACATACGTATATATTGCAGTGTCTCAAAGTTTTTTTGAAATTTGGACACGCCCCTTCCCGCCTTAGAAAATCAGTAATAACTATTTAAAAACTACAATATTAGCTCAACAACCAAAGTTGTATATCTTACATGACAAATACCCTGCCACGGACGTTATGTGAAAATTTCATTTAAATCGGACTATAAATAAGTGAGATATGATACGAATTAAACTCACTTACAAATCTAGCGTCAGACACACAGCATTTTATTATTAAACTTTTTGTTTGCATTGTATGGTAACAGAATTGGTTCACAATGCAACTTTGCCGATGGGCCAAGGAGTGAGGCAATAGCCGAGTGGTTAGAGTGGCGGACGGCTGCGCGGGGGTGCGTGAGTTCAACTCCCGGTTGAGGCGGGTTGGAATTTTTTTTTTTTTATTAATTGTTTTGTTTATTTTATTTTAATTTGTTTTTTTTTTATTTTATTCTAATAAACTAAAAGAAAAGTTACTGTCAAACAAATTAAATTATTTAATTATTTAATTAACTTTCATTTATAATGGCCTCTCCGTGGTGTTCCCTGGGTTCTGATTATATTTGATAATCGGTAGCAAATTCGAGCGGCGATTCCATACCGTTAAAATTTTTATTACGGTATAATATGATAATCCATGGCCTTGTACAGTCAGCACCTGACTGTAGCGTTCGACTGGTTAGATGAAAAACAAGTGAACAAAGAAGATTTCTTAGAAATCAGTAAGAAAAGTTATTTTATGTAAATTATCTAATCCAAACGAATATCGATAATGATTTAAATAATGATTAACATTATTATTAAAAATAAAATAGTAATCTTATAAAATTATCATTAAAAAGAAAGAAAAGTTATTTTATGTAAATTATTTAATCCAAACGAATAGCAATAATAATTTAAATAATGATTAATATTGTTATCATTAAAAATTAAAGTTTTAGCTTTATAATAAAGCTGGCAATTACTTGTTTTCGGTATATAGTACAAGAGCAGTAAGGGGCGTGGTCACATTATAGAGTATGCTCTGTCTCCATGCAATAATTAGAAAGTTGGGTACCAAATTTGGTGGCGCTACCTTTTATAATCTCTGAGATCTTTGTGCTCATAGAGACAAAAATTGAAGAATCCTTTCGATTGTTGACGCAAACGAAGAATATGGGCTTCTTTTTGTGTCGAATATTCCTGCTTCTGCCTGTTATGGGCTAGCTAAGTGTTATACTGATAATTTAACCTATAAGTAATTTAACCTATGCAAAGTTTAAAGAGAGAGAGAGAGAGAGAGAAAAATGCAAAACCAGCAAATTGTTGCACAACAAATCGAAGGCAATAAACCAACGTCAACTAGCTATATCTATTGTTTTATGGCAAAACCATAGTTTACAATCCCCCCTTCCCCTTACCCTTCCCCATAACATGTCGTTTTTCTTCACCAACACTATATACAAAGAGGAGACAAATTGTGAGGAAAACGGAAAAATGCTGTGTACAAATTTGGGCGCTGTCAAAAGTTGTGAACTGCTGCCGTAATTGAAAACTGTACCTTAGCATAGATACACACACTCGCATACACACACACATACTCAGCCACACGTCAGCAAAATGTATTGACTTTTAACTTGGCAACTCCTTCCCGAGCAACCACCCCCACCTGAGCGAGCTCACCCAACGCTTAGGGCCCCTCGTCGAGCGCAGTAGCGAAGATAAACGAGCAGCAAATGTTGTGCCCGGGGGGGGAGTGAAAAGGGGGAAAAAGGAAGAAGAAGAGGGAAGTGGGAAAAAGGATATTGTGGCACTGGGGAGGGGGGCGGGTGGTCGTATCCGGGTGCAGAAGGCAAGCAGCCTACGCAGAGAAGTTAAGTTCGGCACATGCGAGTATTGGCCCAAATGGTGGCAGTGGCTCGTGACTCGTGAGAGTGTCCACACACACGCGCACACACACACATACACACAGACAAGGACACACTGATATAGTCACGCATTCATGGACCACTCACACATATCAGTACGAATTTCAGTTCATTTGTTCTGCGCTCTGGCAGCCGACGCCATTAGCATATTGCAATCGATTTGCACACACACCCGTACATCTGTATATGCCCTCATATGTGTGTGTGTGTGTAGTGTGTGTGAACTTAATTAGGAAGCAGCTCGCATGTACATGCATAAATATATAGTTTATATATAGTCGAAGCACTTGGAGCAAATCCTTTGGTCATGCCTGGCGCGTGTTGTGCGTGGGGAGGGGGGCAGAGAGGATGACAGAGAGAGAGAGAGAGAGAGAAAGAGAGAGCGAGAGAGGGAGACATGTGTGTGTATCTCTGCTCACATATGGGCAAAATGGCCGCTCACCAGCGTAATTTATGCGCATTCCGAAGTGAGGGTGTGAGTGGGCGAGGGAATGAAGAGAGGAAGGGCAGCAGCAGGGTAGATGATGTGTAAGAGGAGAAGGGAAGGGAAAAGGAAAAGGGGAAGGGGTGTGCGCCTAATCAGCTAGCCGGGCCAGGCCAAGCCAGCCATGTCATGTGTGGTCGCCATCAATTTAAGTTAACGAAATGCGAACGAGCTGCAACCACCCTCGCTTAGACGCAGCGACGGCAGCGGCAGCAACAGCGACAGCGACAGCGACGTTGACTGCACCCTTCGGTAAACCAGCAACTGTGGGGGGAGGCTGGGCTTGGTCAGGTCATTGAGTGGTTGGACGTGGTGGGCAGAGCAGAGCGCGAGCTGAGCACATCGCAGCAAACTGACAGCAATGGCAGACACACGAATACTCAACGCACACACACACACACACACAGACAGAGCACATATGCGAGGGTGGGCACTGCCTATATGCATGTCCTGCTCGCACATGTGTGCGTCGCTCTCCCCGTCTCTCTGTGTGTGTGTGTGCGGGTGTGTGTGCTACCCCCATCGCTAGCTAAGGGAAGCAAAATGTATTGCTCATCGAAGGCTATCGAATGTGTGTGGTCGTCAGCAGCGTCGACGTCGGCGTTGGCGTCGGCAGCAGCATCGTCGTTAGCTGCGTCGACGTCGTCGTCATCGTCGGGTTACTTCGTGCCATGCACGAGTCGCGGCTGCGTCGACGCTTAACAATAGCAGCAACATTGCTGCCGCTGCTGGCCGAACATGTTGCGTTGTCGTTGTCCATTTTGTTGTTGTGTGTGCGTGTGTGTGTGCGTGTGTGTGGCCCACACATGTTGTCTCACATGGTGCTTCGTGTTTTATTACTCGACCTGCGTACTATTCGAATGGGAAGACTCCCCTGCCCCCAACCTCCTTCCACACACACACTCGGCTGACGACGACAATATTAGTAGCAGCCGAAAGTTCACAAAGACACACACACGCACACACACACACACTCATGTGCGTGCTTTGGTTTTTCGCACATTTTGAACTTTCGCTTGCTCCATCTCGCTCGCCATATCGCCGCATCTTTAATTGAAGGACTTTGCGCAGCTCACACACGCATCTAAGTATGTGTATGTGTTTGTCTGTGTCTGTGTGTGTGTGCTTACACCTTGCTTACTAACTCATTCGCTAGCTCGCTCTGGCTCTGGCACTGGAGTGGTCCATGGCAGTGGCTATGTGAAGAATGGAGAGCAAATGAATATCTCTGGCTTATAATGGGCATTGCCCGGGCAGGGAGGTGCCACGCAAGGCAGAGGGGAAGTGGGGTGCCGTGGGAGAGGGGGGGCAGCCTTCCATGGGACATGTGAAACAAAAGCAGCGACGCTGACTGCGCTGTCGACTGCGAGGACTGAGTAGCCCTTTGACTACTGTGCACAGACGTTGCACGCCCACTTCACATTGTCTCCTGTCCCGCTATGTATGTCCTGCGGCTGCTCCCGCACACACACGACTTGCCTCTCTGTCTGTGTGTGTGTGTGTGTAGAAGCTCTTATAAACATATGCACATTTCGTGCTATCAGCAGCGGCCACATGAGTGCAATGGGTACAGCCTGAAAGAGAGAGCGAGTGAGAAAGGGAATGAAAGAAAAAGAGAGAGACAGTAAGACAGAGAGAGAGAGAGATAGGGAGAGACGACAGAGAGCGGACGAGAGCGAGCAAGCACGAGCGGAGCGCGAAAGAGGCAGCGACGCTGGCGGCGCACACACTGGCGGCCCGTGCAGGCGGCAGAGCAAAAGAGAGAGAGCACACAGCGGTCGAAACTCGCGGAGAGGCCAGCGCAAAGCTTATGTAAGCCAATACATACACAATGCGCGATATTTATGTGCCATATACATGCACACACACACACATGTGGAGTACATACATATGTATGTGTGTGCGAGGCACATGTGGCAGAACTTTCATATTCGATTTTTCATGACGGCTCGCTCAAAAGGTTTGCTTTCTTTTGCTTTTCTTTTCCTTTCTTTTCTTTTCTTTTGCTTTTCTTTCCCATCTCCTCTTCTTCTGCTTCTTCTGCCGCCTGTCGAAGTTCTGTTTGCAATTTGTGCTTACATAAGTTCTTCGATTCGCCAGCGATTTCAATTATTATAATCATTTCCGAAAAATCTGTCACGATTTACACGAACTTTTTGTTGGAAAACGTTGATTGGGAATTTGAAATCTGTTCAGAAATGAATTTCCGCAAAAATCGCAGGGGCTTCAAGGCTTTTTGGTTTGGAATTGAGAAGTAGTACAGAACCTTTGGCATGCCCCAAGTTCTATACCCTTGCAAGTTCTTATCTCCTCCGATTGTTCCAATACTTGTTATATTAAACGGAGCAGAATTAAATGGTATTCTGTATATTTAATATTATGTCTCACTTTGATTGGCACTGAGAAGTTATTGCTAAAATCAAAACTTAACTTCTTAATACAAAAACCTCCATTGTTCCTATGGCAGATATATGATATAGTTCTGATTCTGAAAAAATTATATATTATATTGTAAATATAGAATAAGTCCAATGTAGTAAATTTGAATGCAATATCTTGACAAACAACAAAAATAGGCTGATAGTTCATATGGCAGCTAAACGATTTATCGGTCCGATCTGGCTCGTTTCAACTTACATATAGTGTGCAGCATTAAGAAGCATGTGTACCAAGTTTCATCAGGATACCTTTAGAATTGAAAGATAAGTTTACAGTTTCAACAGACGGACACACGGACTGAGCTAGTTCGATTCCTCTGTTGATGCTGATTCAGAATTTACTTTATGGAGAAGATGTTTCCTAAGGTGCGTTGCAAACTCTTGGCCAAAATTAATATACCTGCAAGGGTATACCTCTGCAAGGGTATAACAATTGACAGCTAAAATATCTCCGTAGCTACCCCTATACAATTTGTTTATAACAATCTTTATTTCTAAATGATTGTTCCTATAAAAGCGATAGAATATAGTTATCCGACCTTAATGAAATATAACTGATAAGTTAAGTTAGTTTCAAAATAATACTGGCCTTCAAACAAAACCCTCACTTCGGTCGATTGTTCCTATGGGTATAAATAGGGAAAAGGTGTGGTAGAGTGCTTAAGGTTATTGCTTGATAAGCTTAAAATCGTAGGTATAATTTGACTATATCA
The DNA here is from genome assembly GCA_018903675.1 of Zaprionus capensis. Taxonomy (NCBI): domain Eukaryota; kingdom Metazoa; phylum Arthropoda; class Insecta; order Diptera; family Drosophilidae; genus Zaprionus; species Zaprionus capensis. Next base: position 26,977 of record JAEIFN010000899.1, on the reverse strand, counting down.
TATTAAATATAGATATTCTGACACTGAGAAAGAAAAAGAGACATAGTTAGACAACCGAAATCAAGGTAGTTCTTCATTTATTTATTCGAAGCCCTTCCGAAGAGGACCTTTTTAACTACAAGTACTACTCGAAAAAGAAAAATATGAACGATTTGGAAAATATTTCGTAAAAAGAACCCACTTAAGAAATCTTATCCCAATCCTTTATTTGAAATGATAATCTCCAATTCGAACATTTGTGTGATAAACAAATTGAAATTAAGTTTTGATCTAAAACCGAAAAGAGACCTTAATGCATTTGCATGCGAGCTAAGCTGGAAAGCCATTTGAGGAACCTACCGTAGAAAAGGCAGCGCAATGGTATCTTATCGCCGGCATCGTTTCGAGAGTGTTTCACACCTTTGAAACAATCACCCGAACTCAGAGTAGAGCCGCGTTAAGCCCAAGTCGACCCGAAACCAAATACCGAAACGGAATGTTTCGAACATCGGCGACAAATGCAGTGAAATTGAAAATTGGATTGGGCAAGAGAGTGTCGAGGGGTAGGGGTTATGGGGGGTAAGTCCATATGCAAAGTAGGTAGGCCGCATCGAGGCAATGGCAACGGATAATTGGACAGGGGTAGGGACAGGGGGCAGGACCGGATGTGCAAACTTGCAGGCTGTAATTTGAATATTCAAATTTCAAATATGGAAAATGTCGAATGTCGATGCCGAATGTTGAGCCCGAATCAATTATTTGCGAAAATGATGAAATTGGTCGACAGAGTGCAATGCACCCCGGAATCGCGATCCCGAATCGCATTGTGCGAAATGTTGCAAGAGGATAAAAACGACAGCAACAACAACGACAATTTGCATTTGCATATTTATTGATTAAAATAGGTCTACGGAAGGGGGCAGGAAAAGCGGAAGGAAGCGGTAAAAAAAGGTTTAATGACAGGGCATTTTCGTTTACCTTTTGCACTATTCCTCTCTCTCTCTTTCTCTCTCTCTCTCTCTGTGTAATACTCATGATCCACTGCCAGCTACGTTTCTTTCTTCTGCATCATTATAATCTTTTATTCTCGCGCTATTTTCATTCTAATTTCTGGGCCAGGGTTGAGCGAGCAGACGAATTTGAATCCGAAACTGAATTAGAAACAGAAACAGCAACACGCACAGCAGCACGTTGTTGTTGTTGTTGTTTTTTTAATCTCCAGCAGCAGCAGCAACAACAATGGATGAAAATTCAAAAATTTGCATAAGTTTCGCGCGCTTGCCTAGTTGAGGTATTGAAAAATCGTGAACAGATGAAAAGTAAAACGGAAGAACAGATGTCTCTCCGCAGCGCCCCGAAAGGATACAGATTGTGAGAAAGAGAAAGACAGATAGTGAGTGAGAGAGAGGGAAGAGAGAGGAAGGTAGACCGGTGATCGTAGATTGCAAGCCAAAAATAATGCCTAGTTCCCCGGAGACAGCTAAGCAGGTCGCATCCTACCGCGGAGTAGTTCAACTAGATGGCGCAAGGTATGTGCTAGGATCGTAAAAAATAAATATAAATGTAAACAAGGTAACATATATCAGGGGTAGATAAAAGAATGGAGTCCCTAATAAACTTGGACTTTCATACAAAATTATAATAATAATAATATCATATTTATTATTGTTTAATGAAGTCACTTCAGTTAGTCAGTAAAACACTAAGTTAGTCTAGAGGGATTCATCAATTGCATTAATGGAGCTTTAGAGATATCGGTTTTAAAAGCGAAACATATACATAAACATAAGGTTTAACCTTATATAAACTGCTAATGCTCAACACAAAAGGAACTGCATGGTCACTATAGGCAGATAAAACTTACTTATCGATTTTAGAATATGTTACAAGTACTATATATATAATATATATACATATATAATATATAATATTCCAGAAATATCTTGGAAATCATTTTGTACAAGGTTAATCAATTCTCTCGGAGTTCTTTGTTTTCCCAGAGTCAACTCTAAGTTGAACAAACGAGACTCGCAAATTAAAAACGTAGCCCGGGCATATCGCAGGCAAGTGGGAATTGGGCACACATATCACTATCACAATGCTTGTCATGTGTCGTCTGAATGGACGAGGCGCGCGAAGACCACATAGGGCGCATCGCAGTAGCGGCCGTTGATCGTGAACGGGACCGAATCGGAACGCAGACGTCTTCGAAGCTCCAAGCGGTCGAAGGGTTAGCTGGGTTAGGTCGGGCAGGCAGGGTCGAAAGGGTGCAAAGTTGCGCTGCGTCGCGCTCTGTGGTAATTTATTTTTGCGCCTCAAGGACGCCGGCAATGAGGACACGTCGTGAATTAATGAGCGCGAGGAATGCCACAAAGCCAGCAGCGCCGACGCTTGATTGACACGTTGACAGTCCGCAGCGGCAGTCACAAGTTCCCCGGCAAAGTCCCTGACGCAATCTCGATCCCGGTCAGTTCAGTTCGGTTCTGTTCAGCTGGCACCGAACTGGATCCCGTTGTGATCGTTCGTTGAGATTGTTTTACGATCGTCCTCGTTTTATGCTCCCTGCTGATGAATTGTTTTAAATAAATAAAACTAAAAGAATACCCTCTAAATACGGGTCCGGGAACCGCAATGACATTCAACCTTTGCGTCCAATAGAGCTGTCAAGTTCTATTCCATTTCATGCGAAAATTGAATTGAATTGTGAACAATTAAACCACAGAATAATTTCCTGACTTTCTACAGTTCAATTTTGCATACACTTCTATCGAATTATTATTCCCTTGAGCAATTCTGACTTAAGACGATGACCACGATTGATTGTCTTGAATTTGTTAGTTTATTGAACTATCGAATACATATGTGTAAATTGTTACCGTTGCTTTTATGATTTTATGGTAGAATGAACAAAAACTTATCAATGCTTGTAATCGATAACATTTAACAGCATATTAGCTGCAAATTATCGTTTTAATAACGAGTTCACTACTCACAATAAACATTCACCGAAAATATTCTTTATAGAACTATATATAATATGTACGCATGAATATCCAAATTTATCGAAAAAAATATCGATGACACAGTCATACTATCGAAACAAATGCAAACAAGTATCTTTAAAAACTCTTGATACTCAGCGTAACCAATGATGGATTTATTATCAGGAGTTCTCATGGTAAGTTATCGTTATCGTTATCATTATTGTATTGCTTGTTTCTTCTTCTCCCACTAAATACCTTTCACTTGTCCGATTACATGCAATAGGGGGAAATTGACATAACCAATGCATATTTCTCGATAAACTAATCGATTTAACCGCAGTCAATCGATAAACATTACTGCAAACCCAGCCTAGCTCACGTTTCATTTAACTCGATGCCAGCAGTGCCCAAGGGCGGCCCCCAGAATTGCTCCAATCCTCCGATTTTGAGTTAAAGCTCCAACAGCAACGTGCCGGTGGTTGTGCGCCGTCTCTTTCGCACTGCCGTGCAAGGCACAGAGAGCAGAGCTTAAGCACTTGTCGGTCGTTGTTTTAATAAATTAAATTCCGGAAAATCCACAGGAAGTCTGTCTGTGCATTTTTTGTGCCCTGTTTTTCTTTATTTTCTGCACAGGCAGGCTGTGGTGAGGGCTAGTAGGGGCAATGTAGGGAGTGGTGGCGAGGGGCGGGGTGGGGCTTAGTGGGGTAGGCAGACTGTGTTGTGCACTGCACTGCAATGGCTGCCATTCATTCTATAACTTCCTGCAGCGGCGCATGCCGGCACGGACTTAATTTTATTTAAGCACTCGCTTCGACTGCGGCTTAGACAAGGCGGACACAAGGACACAAGGACGGACAGACGGCCCGACGGACAGACGAACCGACGGATATGAATGGCGGCAAAAATAAATGCAATATAAAAAGCTGATAAGGGGTGCTTGGGGGTGTGAGCAAATCAAAGTGCATTGCAAATCAAATGGCAACGCAGGGGGAGGTTAACCAGTCCGAGTTCATTCGCATTCCCATCCACATCCTCATCCGCAACACTTCGTCCAATGGGCAGCAGCCAAATGACCAACACGTGCCAAGCACACACACGCACACACATACTGACAAAGTGCGAAGGTCACTGCGTACAAATTTCTGGGTTAATTTTATGAAAAATGAAAAATTAATTGAGAAATAATGTTGACAAGCGGCGACCACAGGCAGCCCCGACTGGACCGACTGGACCTTAACATCGGAAGGGAGCGAACCCGGACCCGGACCCCCTGCCCGGCGACGTTCAATGGACTGTCTAATGCGATTTTAAGGAAGATGTTGCCATCGTCGTCAACGCCGTCGTCGTCTCAGCGCGTGCTGCGCTGCGCCGTGCTGACCATTGGTCAAAAGTTAAGTCGCGCCGGCGCAAGCAGCCAAGAAATGTCGGCCATTTTGTATGGTACGAGCAGGAGCGACGAGCCCGATGAGCCCGAAAGGTCAGCCATCATCATTATCACGCTTATAAGGGGGCACAGGCGGAGGGTAGTTCGACACGGAGTGACCAGCGGGCAAGCGGGCAAGGGGTAGGCCAACGGTCAGCGACTGCGACTTCAACTTCAACCCCTGCTGCAGCTGTCTTGTGCCTTGTGCCTTGTGCCTTATGCCTTCTGCCTTTCTGGTGGTTGTTGCTGTTGCTGTTGCTGTTGTTGTCGTTGCTGCTCGCTGAGCAAATCAGTGCGAGCAATTGGTATGCAAATTGAAATAAACCTCTCGCTGCGCTCCGCTGATCGCTCAACGTTTAATGAATTCGCACCGGTTCGACCGGGTTGTACCTTTTCCCATGTTATTGGGGTGAACAAGGCAAGCGCACAGGCCACGGGCCAGGGGCCACGAGTAGGCCGGGCAGGCCGGTCAGCTCGCAAGTCGGCCAGCGGTCAACTTGATTAGTGACCAGAGCGACGAGGTCGACGAGGCCGGGCAACCGGCTTCATTGGCAAATGGGGAGTGATCTCTTTGGTAAAAACATTGCATTTTTCACATTAAACAGAACATAAATCACGGATTTAATGGCAAAACCCAGCAGCCCCGTCACGACCCAACAAATTGAGAATAAACAGGATGACCGAACGTTGAAATGGTCGGAGTGGTCGTCAGTGTGCCCGAGTGGGCTGGGCACACGATCAAAACATGAAAATATTTGACTTACCGCTTACAACGCGTTCGCCTCGGATGAATTATTATCACAGGGGCTTGGTCCCAGGCGATTCGATTCTCTCTCTCTCTCCGACTCGATTCAACTCTCGCGTGGCCCATTTAGGGCTTGTTATTAACACAAAATATTGACCCTGGGATTATAATATTATATATCATACACTTAGGAAAGCAACCCAAGATGTTGCATAGAAACAACTCGAGTGGTTTTATTAGCCGGAAAATTGATTGGCGGCATCATTAGAGATTAGTTACGATTCGTTCATTGGAACTTGTTGGGTTTCTTCATATGGAAATTGTATGTTAAAGATCAGTATCGGTCTTTATGTTGAATATAAGTAAGAGTTCTTACTAACACAAAAAAAGGATTCTGCTGGTATTTACATCTTTATATATCGTAGATACCCTAACTTGTACCATATAGAACTCGAATAAACCATCAATAAATTGTTGAGGTTCTTTCAATGTGAATCGCATTTACGAGTGGGGTTGTCAGATTTGGATCGGTTATATATATACAACTCTTATATTGAATGACAATAGCAGCTCATACTTATAACTCATCCAACTATAGATCTATTTAAATTTAATGATGCTTTCAATTCTTACCTATCATCAAATATACTTCAGTCTTATCATCAATTCTTGATTATCATAGTCATATTGAAATTTATATAAGTCAATGATGCAGCGACATACAGAAGGATTCTTCTGGTATTCATACCTATAGATAACCTTTATAAGCCTTTCGAATATATTCGCAATCAAATGAAATATAATGCTATAATCTGTGGCATCCTTTACATCTTTCAATTTACAGTTGCAGAATTCGTGGTGAACCTTTATTTGACTTGCGCTTTCTCACAGTTTATGTACCATATGATTATGCAAGCTCAGCTTTTGGTACTGCATCCGTCTATGCTTTGCCCAACCTATTCATCGGCCCTCCCATGGGCCCTAGCTAGGCTGGGCGTATATGACGGGACATACAACATGATAAATGCTGTTGACATTTGAACTAAAACCGTTTTCTTATAATATGGCAAATAATAATCCTCAGCCAGATGCTTAAGACGGAAACTATGCCACTGACAGAGCTTATACTACTTTCCGCCTCAACTAGCTGAACTGCTTGCGGCAGGAAGCGGTACTACCTAGTAGGGGTAAGCCCCCTTCCTCCTTCTCCGCTTGACAGAGCGACTTTTATTTACCAAAGCGACTGGCAAACAAGACCGAGCAAGAGGACGGAGAGACAGAGAGGGAGAGAGAGAGGGCGAAAGGGAGGAGGAGAGAGTAAGAAACTGTAATCCAAACGAAAAGTAAATTGTATTTCAGAGCAGACTTGTTGATGTATGTATGTGTGTGTGTGTGTCAGTTCGAGTATATGTAAGCGGTTGGGCATGCTACACTAAGTGGGCATATCAGTAGTGCTAGTAGCCGGAATTTCTGAAAAAGGAGAGGGTTATATAGAAGAAAGAGAGACTAACTTCTATAGCTTAGTCTACAATTTAATCAGTCGAACTTTGAAGACTTTCTTAAGTTGTTTGTCTCCATCGACATGCCACACTGTAGCGTACAGCGGCAAATAGATACTTAATCACATATGCAAACATACACACACACTCACACACACACACACCCGCACACTCACTCTTCTCGCATGTCAACTGAGACTTGGCTTAGTTGTTGAGCGTTTTCATATGGATTTGTTGTTGGGGATATGCATCTAAAGCTAAAGCTCTCTCGCACTGGGTTCACTTACAGTTGTTGTTTCTATTTCTCCTACTGTTTGTTCGTCCTCTTCTTCTTCCTCTTCTTCTTCTGCTTAAGGCGTCTAAAAACTAAGTCCCCGCCATGCTTATCAAGGATCTGATGCGCTAGGCAAACCCAAACCACTAAGGGTTTCACTCATTGGAGTCGGGGGAGGACTTAAAGTTAGAAGATCCAAATATAATGGAACTGAGTTGTGAATTAAATAGGGATTTTTCAAGATATTCAAGAAGCCAAATGGAAATTGAAAAGGGAGGTTAGGATATAGGTAAGAAAAGTGAGGTTAGGATATAGGCAGAGTAAGCCATATGGGGGACGTATAATGTGTTGACTATGAAGTGCATTCCCCATTTAAAATCAAGTGTCCTTAATTCGGCTTTCTAGGCTGCAATAGCTGAGGTATCCAGCTCTATAATCGATAAGATAAGAATATCGATATATATTGTTCATACTTCGTATACACAGTTAAATTCAGCTTTGACTTCCGTTTAAGCTCATCAAGTGAGGTTAGGTGAGGAGGAGTCATGGAGTAAAGAATGCTTGGAGGAATGACAACAATACTTCCTATACTTAATGATTTATAATCGACTAACGTCAGTTATACTCAACCTTTTTCCTAGTCTCTCGAGACTCCAACTAACGATATCTGCCCCATCAAGTCAATCTTCCGCTTCACTTGCCCAATCAGAGCCGCGACCTGTTACCACAAATTGCAGCATGCTGCACAGTCCACGTCCAATTATTTGCATACAAAACCCGAATCTGAATCTCAATCCGAATCCGCCAATGCAATTGGCATATGTAAGTGCTGGATATGCCAAAGGCATGTGGGCAAAGGGTTGTCGGGGAGGGGCTGAGGGGCGGCACAGGGTAAAACTTTTCGTCGTCCGAATTGTCGACTTCGTGGCTCTGGCTGTAGCTCTGCTCCGTGACGCCTCTCTCCCCGCCCGTCCTTGGCGTCTCATCAGTACTAATGGAACATTTTCCATAACACATTGGTAAGCACAACAACAAGCGGAATAACAACAACAACAACAACGACAACGTCGAGAGCAGCAGAAGACGACAACGTTCGCCCATTCGCAATGCCCCCACCCCCTCACCCACTCCCCCCTCTCAGGCCACTCCACCTACCACCCCCACCGACCCGAAGCACTTCTCATCCTTTCGTTGTCGTCCGTCGCGCTTGCTACTCAAACCACTTGGCGGAGCTCCACTCTACTACACTTCACTTCACGCTGCCTCCCGTTGCTGCTACATCTCCTGTTACCCCTTCCCATCCCCCACCCCCCTTTACCTCCTGTTTCTCCACTCGGCTTCCGTTCACTTGATGTTTTCACGAGCTCACAAAGTCGATAAATATGTATACACATGTACCCTCACACATTCCCGCTCTCACACACACACACACATACAAACATCCTACACACACCCGTATGTGCTACGCTGTATATACACCAGCCTCAGCTCTTAGCTGAGACATGGTCTCTGGTCTTGGTTCTGGTCCTGCTCGTTCTCGTCCCCATCCTCATCCTTGTCCCGCGCTTGGTCTGCTCTGCTCTCTGCCTGTGCTAGGCTGGGGTTCATCTCGGGCTACACATGTCAGGCTGAAAGTTTTTAGTGAAAGGCTGCTGCTGCTGCGGCATCGGCAAAAGCCTTGCGGCTGCCTCATCCTCATCCTCATCCTCAGCCTCAATGCCAGCCCCAGCTGCAGCCAGGACAACGGTTCCTTATGCGACATAGTTACCAATGATGCTCGAAGAAGACCTTGTCGCTTGCCTAACGACCAAAGCGGCCAGAGTTGCCACCACACACCCCTACTGGTACCACCCCTTACCCCCTCCCACACTCCCTCCTACACAAAGCAAGCTAACCCAGTTCAACCCAAGCACCGAAAATTTCGCTGACAATATGTGCCGAATGTGGTGGCTGCTTCTCATTTAATGCACTATCTTAACCGAGTGGAGCATAGGTATCACAGTAAGAAAGGTTTCGTTTAGGATCAAAGCAGAAACATATAGAAATCTTTTGATTTGTTTCGGATTTCATTAAGGTTTCTAAAATTTCTAATGTTTTTAACTTTTATCTTTCTACAATACTCGCTGCAAATATTTTATATCTCTATTAACAAATATCTTTAAGTAGTTACCTATACTCTTATTAAGATACCATATACAATGTTTCGGATTTCATTAAGGTTTCTAAAATTTCGAATGTTTTTAACTTTTATCTTTTAATAATACTCGCTACAAATATATTAGAAATAAATCTATTAACAAATATCTTTAATTAGTTACCTATACTCTTATTTGGATACCATATACAATGACGAGATATGCACTTATATATGGTTATTATAAGTTAAGGCTTTGATATCTGGTAGATCAAAGATTATTTTCACGTGCAAATTCAACAGGCTTCGTTTATCGCGGATTTACAGCAGTTCTATCAAGCCATCAAGAGTCATCAGATCTGTAGATCTAAGCAACATGATATATGCAAATAGAAACGGAATCTGAAGTGCGGCTGGGAAGGGGGGTAAAGTTACAAAGCAAAATGGAGAAAGATTTTCAAATAACGCAAATTTTCACAAGTTAGTTAGAAATTCTTTTATTTTTGTGTAGTTTTTGCAAATTCGACGAGCATGTGGGGAGGAACACTGGCCCCCATTTGAGTCTGTGTGTGTGTGTGTGTGTGCCCACAGTACATAGAAAAGAACAGAGAATGTGATAGACAGGAGTAGGTGTGCGAGCGAGATAGAGCAAGGTAACAGCGAGGGGGGCAGTGGGTTGGGACGAGCGCACATGCATGGAAAGGATTTTAGACCTTTATTTTCACATGGAGTACGTCAGTTGGTTTGCCACCGCACGAATTTCAAACTTTTCACACACACACGCACACACACAAATACTGAATTTTCATTTGCATGTGTGTGTGTTTTGTGATTTGAATTAAACTTTGGAACTCACACACACACGCACACACACATACAGACGAGCATGGAAAATATTACAGCAGACAACAAAAGGCTTGAGCGAGTGGAGGCGGGGACGGGAGGCGGTGCAACGTTTCCTCTATAGTTACCAACGTTGTTGCCCAACGCCCACTGCCAACAACCCCTCCTCCTCCAACCTGCCCCCACTTCCCAGTCACCCCTTTCCGCAGCCCTCTCTGCCGTTCCATTACGTTTTGCTTTTCTACTTTTGGAAGTTTGCGTCAAAGCTTTGTTATACTTGTTGTTGTTGTAGCTGATATTGTTATTGTTGTTGTTGGGCAAGCATGTACCATATACACACACGAGTCTTCAAGCGTGTGTGTGTGTGTCGGTGTGTCGGTGTATGTGCGTGTGCCACACACATCTCTGTCTGTATGTGCAAAGTTCTGTCAGATATGTGCATATTATATGTATTGCTGTATGTGTTCGTGTGTCTGTGTGTCTGTGTGTGTGCCTGTGTATGAGTGTGTGTTCGTGTATGTGTACGTGTGTGTGCAGCGTATGTGGCAAGAAGAGCCTGTGACAGCTTGTGGTCTGCTCGCGACATTTGAACATTCATTTTGTTTATTTTGAACACACGCTTTGGGCTTAATGCGACACACAGACGCATGTCGGGCTTGTCCTTACCCCAACCCCCTTTCCCCCTTTACCCCTCCTCACCTCTTACTCTCCCCAAACACCTCCAACTACAGTGCCTCGTTCGCTCTCTGTGAGCTGTGCTGCTTCAGGTTAATGACGGGCAAATTCTACAAAATGGCCACGTAATGAAAAATCTCTTGAAGCAGAAACTGAATCAGAATCAGAAGCAAAGAATTAACTTGGAAAGTTCCTGCAACGTTAACATGACAAAAGATAAAGAGTTTGAATAATAAATAAGTTTAAAAAGTTTTATAAGTTGGAATTATAATCAATGACACAGGTTTTGTCTTTATATGTAACCTCTTCAATTCCGATGTGTCGAATTTTGAAGAAACATTTAAGTTATTCATTGGACTACTGCATGAACTATTCCTTTTGAGAGCCTAAGTGGTCAGAATTTTACTTAATCTTACACTACTCACGGGTACTTTAGTTTTATAAAGCCCAAAAATATATGTATCATAACAGACAGAGAAAGGCATTTCTCACCCTTAACAGGCAAGGAGTCTGTCTGTATGAACACCTTAATCTCAGAGACTAGAAGAGTTAGGGCTACCAACTATAATGACAATATATCTTATATGTTATATGTATCTATTGCACGCAGTAAAAGACAACATTACAATTTCCCCACGCTCCTTTCATACCCGTTAATCGACTAATATCAAATTGTTAGGCTAATTTTAATGGTAATTTTTGATGTTTACAATAATAAAAAATCGCAGTACTGAATTTAGAAATAATTTTAGAAGGCGAACTAGTCGAGCACTTGTTTAGCCTTAATTTTTATATTGTAAGTTGGATTAATTTTAAATGCTGAACTTAAAACTGTTAGATTGAAGATTAAAAAGTACTGCAAGAATATTAAAAGTATAAATATGATTGTGAATAGTGTCTATGTTTTTATTGAAATAAAATACAGTTTAAATTATCCTGAAGAACCATTAAATTTGGCGTAGTCCAAGCAGATATCTATAATATATATAGAGTGAATACTTTTGTATATGTACACAAGAAATCAATAATTACCCAACGGCTTACCATTTTGCCCGCCTTGCTTGCTGACTGCCAATCCTGCCGCACCCCCGCCCTTGCAGCTGAGCAACGTCGCAGTGGTCAGCCCGAAACAAAATGGTGGACGACAGAAAATGCTGAATCAGAACTGAAAGCCGGAGTCGACCCAGACACATAAACAACTCGCAGCTGCCGCGGGGGGAAGCAATCACTGGACGACGATTGGAGGTAGGGGCGGAGAAGGGAAGGGCGCTCAGTGGAAGGGGGCGTGAGTTCATATTTTACCCTTACGGTGGCATTTGGACAACGACTTGCGAAAGCGTCATGGACATTGCTGGCGTGGGGAAGAGCAGGCAAAAAGGGGGGGTGAGATAAGTAATAAATATTTTACGTCAGTCGTCCGGATCATGGGCACGTTCAACCCGAACCCAAGTCAGGCCCCACCTCACCTTACACCACCCCCGTGCCCCTCTGATGCCCTGTGGCGCGTCCGACACTTCCGAGAAAATACAAGGAAAAGTTTTGCGCGTTGCGGCCGCAGAAAGCGGTAACAATAAATACAGCGACGACCCACGATGGTCCGCAACGGGCCGCAGCTTGTCCGCGTTTTGGCCAGTGACGTCTGCTCCATTCGTGGCCAGAAATAACGGAGAAGACGCCACTCGCCGCCACTTGCCTTGCTCAAATTTGCCCTTGAATCATTTCAATTTTAAGCAAATTGACATTACATTGCCAGTGCCGCCTTCCTGCAGGGCAGCGCCCCCTTCCCTTGTAGCATCACGCAGAGCAGCGGTCGAAATTGGAAATACTTCCCCCCCTCTACGTCTCTCTCCCTCTCTCACTCTCTATCCGTCTTTGTCCGCACCTCAGGCAACTCAATAACTATCAACGTCGACGGCAACGATGAATCGAATGCGAAACTTGGCAGGAGCTGCCGTTGCTGCTGTTTCTTGTGTTTCTGCATCATCCACTTCCCTTCCCAATCCCTCTTCCTCTTCCCCTCCCCCTTCCCCCGTTTGCATCATCGTTTCCGTCTTGGCCACGGGGCAGTCGCGCGTTGACTGACAACCGGCCAGGGAATTGAACTGCCCGCGTCGTGGCGGGACGAGGAAGGAGTGTCGAAGACGGAGCAAGCTTAGCGAATCGCTCCAAAGGGGGTTGGCCAGACGCGACATTGACAGTTGGCGTGGTGCGGGCAGGGGAAAACGGAGACAGGGGGGCAGGTGTAGTCTATGCGGACGGAAAGAAGTTGATGGCGGGTGCCAGACGCGTCACAAGAATAGACCAAACACTTAATATAACCGAGCAACGGCACACGCACACACACTTACAAACATACACACCCACATACACACACCCACAAGCCCACACGGAAGCACAACAAATGCTTATGCAAAATGGCTGCCCCGGCTGGACGCTGGCTTAGCAGAAACCCAACTGGACTCTGCGCGAACAAACGAAAACATTCGCTTTAAAATTGTAGAAATTAATTACAAGATTTCGAATTCAGTTACTTAAGAAGGGAAACTTGTCTCTAGGGAGAGTACATTAAATATGGCAACTAAAGAAAACATAAATATAGAAACTAAATAAAAGAACTGGATACTAAAGAACTTACCAAGGGAAAAGGGGTTGGAATGCATTCAACTATAAAACAGTTCCAGACATTTCTTAAAATGGATATGGAAGTAATAAAAAAAACTAAGCAAATTTATAATATTTCTATGTACTTCATAAATCTGATAAAGTATTTAGCAAATTTAAAAATTAATAGATCCTTCCAACACATCCTAGCTCTTTTAAAATTGTGGTTTTGATAGTGCATTTTCAGGTGAATATGGAAATAAAGAGAAACGAAGCTTATATAGAACTTGAATTGAATTTGATAAATAAATCTTATGAAAAACATTGTTGGTTTCCAAGTACATAAATACTATATATAATAGATCCTAACCTTCGTTTCCTATTAACTTTGCTTTTATAATGATACGAAGTTCCTTTTGATGCAATATAATTCAAATAGATTTAAAAGACATAACCTAAATAGAATTATATTATATCTTATTTATGTTCAATAAATTGAAAAAGGTCAATACTTTTGTTCATATATACATATTTAAAAGACAACTTAACTGGATAATATACATATGTATATTCAATATGTTTTACAATTTGAAATATTCAAAAATATTATTGAAATATATTTAAGAGACATAACCAGAATTTTATGTTATATATGTTTAACAAATTCAAAACTATGATTCAAATAGTTATAACTATTGTAGAATTATATCTTATATACATATGTATGTTCAACAAATTGAAATATTCAAAACTATGATTCCAATAGATTTTAAAGACACAACTTATATGATATATGTTCTACAATTTGAAATGTAATGAAAGCTTCTCCAACTCAATGAAGGGATTACATTTTAATGATTTCGTTGCATTGAATAGAAATCCCTTCGAAGTTCGTCTAATGCCCTTAAGCTTCTACTCACATGGAACTAACGCCATAAAGAAGACCCCAAACAAATTGATATTAGCCGAGAAATTAATTTAGTCACGTTTGTGCTGTGCGTATTACTCGTGTAGGGGGCGCTTGTGTGGCGCGTAAAAGGATTGCCAGAAATTTTGGTTTCTTGATTAAAAAAGTAATTAGAAAACTAAATGAAAGTTTTACGCAGCAGCCGAGGGCGTGGGAAGGGCACTGAAGATGTTCAAGAGCGAAGAGCGAAGAGAGGGGAAGAGCTTACCAAGTGTATGGATGGTGGGGCAGGGGGGTCCCTGAAGTGTGTAGTCGTTTGGCGAAATGGTAAATAATGTAAAGTGAAATAACTGTACATGGTCTTCACACCCGCACACACACACACACTCCAGTCGCAGCTCATGTGTGTGTGTGTGTTTGCCTTTGTTCTGGGGCGGGGTAAGCGCGTGTGGCAGTGGCAGCTCACCCCTTTTCGACGGTGAGGAATGTGTCCTGTAGGGTTCACTACATACCAAATGAACACCCACACGCACACACACACACACACACATAGCAAACACACACATCGTGTGTGCGTTGTATAATGGCGCTGGCAAGGGCGGGAAGGGGTTGCAGCCCAGCTCGGGCTCGGGCATCGTCGTCGTCGTGTGTGATGGGTGGGCGGCAGTTTATCGGGTGGTTGGGCGATTCGCTGGGTTGGTCACACATGAGACGAACACACATGTGTGTGTTCTCTGCATGTGTGTGCTGCGCGTGTGTGTGTGGCGCAATAAATGTTTTCGAATGTCATTTGCTGCAAAGATGGCGACCATTAATATGGAACGAAAGGATTTGTTTTAATTTCGTTGCCCGTTGCGAGTGTGTACGAGAGTGAGTGCATGTGTGTTTGAGTGTGTATTGTATGTGTGCCAGTGTGTGATGGTGTATATGGGGGGGTGGGTGGAGGGTGGCAAATTCACAATAGTTGACGCCACGCGGAGGGCCAAACAATTCGGTGGCAACTTCTTGAGCCATATGTATAAATTAAACTCCCTCACACACGCACACACACACTCATGCAGAGCGTCCACAAGTCATTTAACTGTAAATACATATATGCGTCTATTTGTGTACATAAGTATGCGCTCATTACATATGTCGGAGTACTTTATATGGCTCTACTTGGGCTTCTCCCACACTCTGTCTATTTCCAACTCTCCCTCGCTCGCTCCTTCTCTCTCCTTCTCTCTCTCTCTCTCGCACACTGTCTTTCTAAATTGAGTAATTAAAAACGCCAAAATGTTGAATTGCATTCTCCCCAAGCAAATGACTTGGCATATAGCGAACATATACGATATTTGTGTGTCTGTCTGTCTGTCTATCTGTCTGTCTCTCTGTCTCTCTGTATGTCTGTCTGTCTTTCTGTTTATATAGTAGAGTTGTCGCTATAAATGCGACACGTACGCTTATATATAGATTCATTTATATTTAGCACGACGCCCCGAGGAATTAAATGGTATAATGTTCGTATCTGTGCAGGATATTTCAATGACTTAGCGAAGGGTCTACACCGGATCTGGCAGTTGCATAAACAGTTTCTTAATTAGTTGCTGATGCAATGGAAACATGTCAAGACAAAGAGTTGAAGTATGATGTACTATGGATAGATACTTCAAGAAATTGCAAGCAACTTTCTCATTGTAGTTTTTGCAAGTAGCAAGTCGATGCAGTTGAGCATGGGGTACTAAGGTATTATAACAAATATATGACTATATAAAAAGGAACATGATATATGAAGGAAACCCCACAAAGTTTATGTATTCCTGATCAACATGAACGGGCGAGATAATACACACATGGTCCATCTGTCCATTTTTCGTCTGTATGAACACTCAGAGTGTTAAATTTGGTGGCATTATGTGTTAATTTAACACGCAGATAAACTTCATTTTACATCTTGGCCGAGCCCCTTTCTGTCACAGTAAATCAATAAAAACCTAATTTGAAGCGTAATTCCAATGCAGTACAGTTAATTTTTGGTTAACATATTAACTATCAACGCTCAAATGAATTCTTAAAATTTGCTTGCGATCCGATAATTAATATAGAAGTTATTTAAGAACAATTTTTAAAGAAATACTGATTTACAAGCCGCTCCCTACAAAGTATGCAATAAAACATACGCTAAACAATACGGTTATACACAGTCGAGATCACCCGCCTGTAGCTTTCGGGCTTGTTTCATATAAACCAGTAGGTCTCTGGAATTAGAAGAAGTAGAGCCAAGAAATATCCTATATATTGTTGTAACCTAAAACCCTCGGATTGAGTTGTTTTCCATAAGAGACATCTAATCTATATCTAAATATCGATGTTGTTTAAAATTATAACAATTTAAGCGACGAACTTCAGTTTATTTTAAATATCACACACATCAAATTACGTGCATGTATGGTCTAACCTCAAAGCTGACCTAATCGAAGGCAAGTTTCTATCTCTCACAACATTACACAGTGGACTTTTCTAAGGACAAGTCTATTTCTGCATCCGTCTCAAGTAGCGACTCGACTCAGTCCATGTTTATTGGCATAGAAAGTTTGCTTGATTTCTTGAAATTTTGCTTGAAGAGAAAAAAAGAAAAGAAAAAAAAAGAAAGGGAAGAAAAATTGAAGACGTTATGCGAGCCTGTATAAAAGAGGGAGAATGACAATCTGTGAGCCAAAGTTGTGTTTTTGTTGTATTCGGCGAATCATTTTGAAAGATACACTCGGAATGTTGCAAAGCGGACGTTACCAGGCAACGTAGCTTGCCCCAAAACCCTGTCTCCTGCCCCATTACCATTCCCATGTGAGGGGATTCGCGGTGGTGCGTGCTTGTCGGCCCATAACGGATATTTGCGTTGTCATATCAAAGTCCCATATGGCCCGTAAACGTACCGGGCAAGGAAGGGGGGGCGGTGTGACATCAAAGTCTAGGGCGAAGCAAGGATGCCATCAAAAATGCCAGTCGTGCTGCTATATACAAGACTCGGATGCATATGTATTGGTCCCCATATGTATATAGACGGACCCCACACACACACACACACTAAGGCACACACACACACACATGGATAGACAGTTACATAGCGTAAAGCGAAGGAATAAACGAAATGTGATAATAAAATACAAAACCAATAAAGGAAAGAGCTCTTTACACTTCACTTGCTTACCAAGAATCGTCGGCACAAACACAAACACAAACACAAACACACACACACAGTGAGGGAGAGAGAGAGAAAGAGGGGGAAGATGGCAGAGAGAAAGGGAGAGAGTGGCATAGACACGGTTGCGCTACTGTTCGTCAGAGACGGCTCCGGCAAAGACTTCCGATGCCGTTCACGAAATGGCAAAAAGCCTACGGTTATTCGATGGCAGGAAAACACTAAGACGAAGGGGCAGGGGGGGTTCACCGGGAGCAGGGTAAGGCCAGCATAGGCAGGGGGAGGAAGGCAGCAGGAGGAATGCCAACTGGGCACGGTAATAACGCGCTAGGGCTGCATGAGCAGAGGGGGATGTGAGCAGGAGGTGGGGAAGGGGCGCAACGGTGCGTTACACATGGGGGCCGAGTTTGCCTCGACTTGGGTGCGAGTGGATCATCATTTTTTATTTTCCGCCGAGCCTCGGCAACCGAATGTGCCAAAGGAAACAGCAACAACAACAACGTGCGGGGGGGGAACGTATGACACCCGAACTCGGCCAACAGCAAGTGTGGCATACTCGCCTGTGTCCCTGTGTGTGTGTGTGTGTGTGGCAATGTGTGTTACTTTTATTTTCGCTATCAGCCATTTAACAACACTGCGCCCTCAGCCCCAGTCCATCCTCCTTTCACACACACACACCCGCACACCCCATTTCCACATCAACTGTCAAGTTTAGCGATGCCCCGCTGCCTGTGCCGTGCGCAGGATATAAACATTTTTTATCATAAGCGAATTTTGTGGCAGCGTGCAAAAAATAACAACAACAACAACAACGGGAAGAGCAAAAGCAACAACAACAATAGCAAATAATAAAAAAAGTGTGCCAGAATGAAACGAGAATCGCAGCTCTCTCTCTCGTCCTCTCCCTCTCTCACTCTCCTACTCTGACAACAGCTTGCACTGTGCCTTGATAGACGTTAGACACTCTATAAAAGCCATCAAAACTTGCATTACTCTTGCATGGAAATTGGATTTTGTGAGAATCTTTTCGATTTCGGCTAAATTCGGCAAATAATTTGATTGGAAAAAAGGGCTTAAAATGGATAAAAAACTAGTAAGAATGCTACAGTCAAGTGCGCCCGACTATTATATACGATTTCTTTAAAATATATTATTAAATATAGTAACAGTAAGCTATACATAAAAAATAAGAAGGAAAAACCAGTAAGAAAAGCAACAGTCGCGCAGCACGCGACAGTGGAATACCCTTCGACCTATGTATGTTCCCGTGTAGTTGAATTTGCTAAATTCATACACATATACATATGCACATGCTTTACAATTATTCCCGACAGATGGCGGTCGCGCTCGCCCGCCTCTCATGCTAGCTGACAGAAGCATTTGGTTTTATGCTCATACTTTCTTAAATAACTTCTGTGATTATTGTCTGATCGGATTGCAATTTGGAGAATACGTAGATAATTCATTAACCTAAGTATATGTTAAAGTTAGCTGTTATACAGCGCTTACAAATTGAGTTCAAAATTTAAATTATTGATATATATACGTTATGGGGTCTCCCACGCCTCCTTATGCCTGTTACATACATTTGCACAAAGTTAGTATACCCTTTTTTGACCATTTTCAATGGTCGAAGGGTATAAAAATCAAGTAAACATGGAAATGGATTTGCTTAGAATAAATAAACTGAACAGGGATATACCATATAATCGCAGAAGGAGGTACAATAATAGATCTACAAGGTCGCCGTACATCTTCCCCACAGAAATAATAAAATACTTAACTATACTTACAATCATATCGAAAGTCTACAAATATTTTCAACACTAACAAAAGCAAAATATGGGTGTTTTAAAAATATAGCAGCGCTAACCAATACTGTCAATTTTCGATTGTACATATATCAAAACAATTTTCGATTGTACATATATCGAAAAAAAACAACAAGCACAATATCAACTAGAAATATAGTCAGTACAGCTTCGCCTGTCTAGGAAGCAGTACAGCTTTGGTTTTATTCAAAATTATTTCATTATTTAAAGTTTCCCAAAAATATTTCAATTTTCATAAAAATTTATTAAATATCTAACTTTGAAACACCTCTAAACCTCTAAAAGTTAATCGGATGGCTCGAAAAAGGCGATCAAGTGTCGCATAATGCGCTGAAACGAAGTTAGAGACAAGTGCAATGTGAGTACATAGTACATCGTAACATAATACCCATTTTGTCAAGGTCCAGTGATCTAATGCAATGGCAACAACAATTGCTAATGTTGTTGTTTGTTTTGAAATTAATTTACTTAACGAAAGAAGAATTTTCGGGAATTAAATCAATATCAACCAGTAAGAAAAGCAACAGTCGCGCAGCACGCGACAGTGGGATACCCTTCGAACATAGGTTGAAAGAGTAGAAGGGGCAGGGGGGAGTGGGAGAGTAGAAGAGTAGAACTAAACGGGGCACAGGCATTGAAATCCGAGTGCAATCAATGCCAGGCTAATGACGTCAAGGAGTGACAGTATAGAGTATCTTGGCGCAGTGCTTCACACGTTTTGCTAAGTGGATTAATACCATTTATTAAAATATTTTTCATTATAAATTATAGATTTTTTGGCAACCTTTATTTTTTACACTCATTATAGCTGACTCGAGGTCAAAAAAAAAAAAATAATGTGATATATGTATAAAATTCCTTGCAGTGGCAACACTACTGAAACATGCAATGGAGTGTATGTAGGAACGACAAAATTAAAATTAAAAAACAAGATTAACGCAACACAAATCTGATTTCAAATTACGCCACCAATGTACAACACAAAAAACAGCTCTCATGACCCACTGTGCAAACAAACACCACTCTCCTAATTTTGACGCAACAACAATACTACAACAAGAACAACACTATGCTAAACGTTACACTCTCTAAATGCTACACATAATTAACACACCAACACAAGATAGATTAAACTACAAAACGGACACAGAAAATTGCGCTCATATATACAGACATTTTACTTCCTAAGCTAGTTAGGAACTCCGCGCCCGCAAAAGCAGACGTGTCAAATCAATGTATGTAATTTAGTATTGTTCAGTTTAGTTTTTAGTTTTATAAACATTGTTAAACGTTTTTCCATTTTGTAATTTTGTGTTTTTAGCCCTGAAGACGATTACCCGAAGGATATCGGAAAAATATAATGAGTTCATTATAAATTTCATTATTGTTGGTGCAATACTGTGAACCCATATACAAACAGAACATTAAGAGAGAATATTATTGCATTCATTCATCGTCCCAGTTGATGACGGACCGTGCAAAGTGGACTTCGCGAGTGTCAATATGACGCATTAATTTGTCGTGGTTGTTATATCTGACATTGACATGGTATGTTAATCGGAAGAACTCCTGGCGACGAAACTTAGCAATTATGAGGATGAACGTTTGGCCAGTTAGATCGTTCTCTGGTATTAATTCAATTTCCGGCGGGTTGCACTCAATTTCGAATACATGACAACCATCTGTAACAGGTCGAATAAATATCGTATCCAGATCTTGGTAATATTCATCGTCCAGAGAACATCCTACATAGAATACGTTGAATTGGATCTTATGTTCTAAATGTTCATGGCATGTGTATTCCACCTAAAATTTGTATGAAGTGGAGAATGCGGATAAAGTAATCGTTACTAAGATTTTAGTGTTAGATCTAACACTAAACTCTTAGTAATTAAAAAAGGGAATGCTTAAAAATTATAATATAATAAAGTCCAAAAAGAATATAATATTAACTTTTTCTAATGATTTTCCGTTGGGAGTTTAAAAATCTATGATAAAATATGAATTTGTAGGCTTGCCCTTAGCCGTGTGTGATAGAAAAAGTCAAGGTACCTTGATTTGAAAACATATTTGAGAGCAAAAAGCAAGGGTACCTATTTTTCTAGAAAATTTAGAAAGCAAAATATAATCAGGAACAAGAGGCCAAGAACTCGGACGTAAACAACTTGGGGAAGTTAACTTCGAATTTGTTAAATTCATACACATATACATACATACTCGTATGCACATGCTTTACAAATATTTCCGACAGATGGCGTCCGCCTCTCTTGTTAGCTGACAGAAGCATTTGGATTTATGCTCATACTTTCTTAAAAAACTTCTGTGGTTATTGTCTAAACGGATTGCAATTTGGAGAATACGTAGATAATTCATTCAGCTTAGTATATGTTAAAAACAGAAAGTTGTAGCATTTATAGAGCACTTACAAATTGAGTTCAAAATTTAAATTATTGATTTATGGGGCTGGTGGGCGTGGCACCTAACATTTGAAATAAACTTCATCAGCTTATAGTACACAGGAGTCTTCCTGCTTAATTTGGTAACTCTAGCTTTAATAATAGCTGAGATCTGTGCGTTCATACGGACAGACAGACAGACAGACAGACAGACATGGCTCAATCGCTTCGGATTGTGATCCTGAGCAAGAATATATATATACTTTATGGGGTCTCCCACGCCTCCTTATGCCTGTTACATACATTTGCACAAAGTTAGTATACCCTTTTTTGACCATTTTCAATGGTCGAAGGGTATAAAAAAATCAGTACATTTTAATTATTGCAAAAAAATGTAAAGAAATCAATTAAGCGTTGTTAATTATTGTGTTCACCAAAAATTAACTGTCTAGCATTAAAATAGGCGTGGCGAAACTCTAAACTACTCGTAGACTTGATCTGCGTGGCATTAATAACACATATAAATACCAAATTTGGTAGCTCTAGCTATTATAGTCTCTAAGATCTAGGTTTTTATATGGGCAGACGGCCATATCGACTCGGCTGTTGATGCTGATTCAGAATATACATAGTTTGTAGGGTCAGCCACGCCTTTTTTTCCCCGTTACATACATTACGGTAGCCATAAAGTTATTATAGTATGAAAAGCTAAAGCAGTTGGCAGAATATTGAGGGGTTAGATAGGAAACTATACTATGTTTTGTATAAACTATTAGATAACGATTGCTAAATTATGTAAAATAGTGTTTTAAAATTCCATTCTAAGTCTTACGAGTTTTCATTAACTTTGACTTATGTAGAATTATAAAAACTTGTTAGAAACTGTATTCTTAATATGTATCTTTAATTTTAAAGAGAAAAAATGTATTAATATTTTTAATTTTACAGCTGTATTTATAATATGATATACATTTTATAAGTCATCATCTGTATAATTCCAAATTAAATATAAATAAAAATAAATCAATTATAGCTATTTGTTATTTACTTATGATTAATTATAAACTATAAATTATTTATTATATTAAAAATAAAATATAATAGTACGTACTTCATAGAATATAATTATATCTAGTATAGAACTAAGTTCAATCTCTTCTTTCTTTCTTCACGCCAGACGAGGTGATGTGTTTTGGCAATACATAAGACCGTCTGGTGTTAAAAATTTGCACATCTATCGATCTATAAACGTACATGCTGTGTACACCACCTCGCCTTCCCCCCTTGCTTTGCACTGAGTGCCAAGCACCCACCCCTGGCATCCTCCCCACTCAACCCCACACACAGCCGTCAATTGCCTAAAGCGTTCGCAGCGCCATTTGACCTACGTCCTCCGCTGTTTAACCGTCGAAAGGATGTTTACCTTTAACGCGTGTGCCACAACACATAGCACGTCCCTCCCCCCAACCTCCTGGGTGAGGGGGATGCTGCGGGGGGTAATGGGCTGCTGTTGCCTGGGCAGCGCCCCAGTAAATTTTGAATATATTATATATGCAAAGTATTCGTGAATTGGTTTTTTCGCTTATCCAACTGCCAATTTTCTATATGCTGAGTGTGTGTGTGTGTGTGTGTGGGTGCCTGCGCTGCCTGTCGAGTTATCTTATGGCAATTTTGCAGAGCGCGGTTGGGGAAAGGGGAGGTATGGTGCAAAAAAGGGCGACGGTCCACGGCCCATTTCGCACACCCTCCTGGCCCGTTATTTAAAATGGGTTCCGTTTTTGCCAATGCTGTTGTTGTTGTTGTTGCTGTTACGCTTGAAGAACAAGCTGCTGTGGAAAGAGTAGGGTGGAGTGAGAGGACCGGGGGGGCACCGGGGAGTGTACGCTGTAAATCCGAGAGGACTTGGTGCGGAAGCCAAAGATAACATTTTTGCACAATTCTCTGGTGTCATTTCCATCCATGCACATGCCAATTGATGTGTTTTTACTTTCAGCTTGGCAACCACCAACCCAAAACAACCTCATCACAACAACAACCACGACAACAGCAACAACAACAGCAGCAACAACAGGCATAAGGACATCAGGACATATTTAAAATTTTAAATGGGCAAACTGAGAACTGAATACGCTCTCTCTTTCTTGGCTTCTGATCTCTATTGCTCTCTTGCTATCTCTTTTTCTCTCTTTCTCTCATTTGAGTCGCACAATCGAAAACATATTTGACTTAGTTAAATATTTCCAACATTTTAAAACTTTGTATAATAAAAGTATTCAAGTTGTACATAATAGTCTATGTACCCGTGGGAAAGGTAGTTGTTCACCTGGTCCGCTATTGGACTAGCACATCTGCCAGGTGTAAAGCTCATCATGAGAGTCGCCAACAACATCATCATCATCGTCGTCGTCGTCATCGTTTTCATCGGCAACGAAATCTGGCAAAGCGTTATGTGGCAGCCATCCCACTCCTCTCTCTCCTCCCTTCTTCTTCGCCACTCTCCCACCACATGTGTCCTCCACTTGATTTGAAGGCATGGATTAAGGAGCGCGCCGATAAGAGCGTGAAAGCTTGGCAAGGTGTAAAAGTTGCCATAGCTGCGTGACGTGGCACATTACTCAAAAAAAGGTAGATATGTTCTAATATTTGAGTCTCTCAAACTGGATAGAACTGGGTAGAAAAAGCTTATCACTGAATGGTACAACTAGCAGTAAAACATTGTAATGAGGAAGAATGACTATCGTTGCAATGCCAACGTTTCTATACCCTTTCTGGTGGTTGTATGAAAGTGAGACATAATATTGAATATACTCAATACCATTCAATACTGCCCCATTACAAGTATATATATAACTAGTATTGGAATGATCGGAGAAGATAAGAACCTGCAAGGGTTCGGCCTGCCGAAGGTTGCTTTCCTTCCTTGTTAATCATCGATTCCGCACAGACTAATTCAATTCTTTCCTTTCCTAAGATACCAAAGATTATTAAACTGTCAGTTAATACAAATATAATATTATGATCTTTTGATAGTTATAGTCTTTTTGATCAGTTATACTTCATGCAACTTGGTCTTAAAATTTATGAACTCCTCTCGAAGTCATTCGTGCTTTCATCTGATTACATAAGGAACAACAAAGCATTGGCCCGATGCGATGCTACTGGGGGTGGCTAAGCGGCCTAATTGTGTTGCCCCTTTTTTGCAGTCGTTACTCGCTGTCTTCCCTCTCCCCCCATCCCCCTTAACCATCCCTTGAAGTTTGACGTACTGACAGCGACTGTTGACGATGGCATGTGCTGTGTTTCTGACTCTACCTGCTCTTCTTTTCCCCTGCCCCTTTTTTTTCGGGCACTTGCCACAGCATCTGCTGGAATAGTTTGGCGAGGCAAACATAATTTCCGGCCTTGTGTCAGAATCAACTTGCACTGCGATCCATCCAAAATATTCGCGTACTCGGAATGTGTTTGATCCAACGCAAAGCGTGCGAATAGTTTGGTAAGCTTTCATCCCCCCTTGCCTCCTTATCCCCTCTGCGTAAGCAAAGTAACTGCTTGGCATTTGGAAAATGTGTTGCAAGTGTTGCCCGGCGGCAATAAATAACGTGAGGCAACAACAGCCGTGGTGGCAGCAACAAAGCAATGCAATCAATTTCAAGTTAAATTTTTGGCATATCGAGGTTGCTGCCACGCCCCTTCCCTCACACATGAGCCCCCACACACGCAGTCACCTATCGACATTGCCCATCACGCACTCCCACGGGAGCCGCGCAACCCCCACACACTCGCATACACACACACACATGTCTACTTTGCCCCACACAGCACACTCATCTCCCTGTGGAGGACGCGCGTCGCTGATGGCCACAAAAGACATCATGGCTGCCGCGCAGGCAGCGCGTCCTAACGCTTCACTGGATACTTACTGTGCAAGTAGACCCAGTCAGATACACACACACACCACACACACGCACACACGTAATCCCCATGTATGTGTGTGTGTGTGACAGCAAATGCCAAAACCCACCCGTGGACCGTGTGTCAAACCACCCGCATCCACCCACCAAAAGCTGCGTCCGTGGACCTGCCACATGAGAGGGCACACACACACACACGCACACATGACACATACATATGTATGTGAGATTCTTATGTGTGTGTGCGTGTGTGTGGCCATCGCCCAGCGAGCGCCATGTTGGCGGCAATGGCAGCAGTCATGTTGAAATTTTAATTCCTCGCCCACTCAATTTGCCTTCCTCCTTACCGCCCCCTACTCCTCCTCACTCTCTCCCTACCCCACTGTCTTTTGCAGCTGTTGTTGTTGTTGTGCTGTCTGGCACTCAAAAGTTGTCCCCATATGAGTGTGTGTGTGTGTGTGTGGAGCCTCGCTTGGCCGAGCAAACTCAGCCAACTTATACATTGTCTCTCTCTCTCTTTCCTTCTTTCTCTGTCTCTGTCTCTGTTTCTGGCTGTCGCATGTACGCTACACATACACATACATATGCCCAGCTCACTCGCACACTGCCCCACTCTCCCTCACTATTTCTCTCTCACTCTCACTCAGCTGGAGCTGATGGCAAGCAAAAGGCTGCTGCTGGTCGTCCAGGTGGCGTCGTCTGGGCTTTGGGCTGCTTGAGTGGCAACGACAGCAATCCTCAGTGTACAAGCTACCCCCTTTACCCCTGGGCCACCCCCCCTCTGCCCACTAGCCTCCCACTCTGCCCGTATTGGCGCTGTCTGTGCTCAGCTGGGCGGGTGAATGCTGCGGTAAGCAAGGACCCAACTAGGACAAAAGAGCAATACTATTCAACACATGTGTGTGTGTGTTGCTGTGTATGTGTATATATCAGTGTGTTCACATATGTGTGTGTGTGTGTGTGTTTGCATTAAGTACATGGCTCCACTTCACATGTATTTGCATGCGACTGGCCCCAAAAGAGACGCAAACCGCACAAAAATGAAAGACCGCAAAGCGTGTGCCATGACATGTGATTGAGGACGACGTTTATATGCAGAGACACACACACACACACACACACACACACACACACACACACATACACACAGAGAGAGACACACAGAGACTCACCCGTGTGGTGGCGGGTCTTAGAATACCACCTCAGTAAGTCACCGCTGGTCGTACGAGGCGATTAAAGGGACACACGGGGATGGCCTCTCTCCGAAAGGTGCCAGGGAGGTGGAAAGACTTTGATTTGCCAATACTTTTAGTAATGGCCGGGTCGATTCCTCTCGGAGAAGGCAAGCAGCTCGCAACCGCCGATCGAATGAACAGGTACCCCCTGGACAGTCCGCGAACACCTGTTCAATGACTGACAAATGCGAGAAGGCGTCTACAGTCTTTTGCGGGCAGACTATAACAACCGCATGGGTGATTACATTATAAATCAAAATGGTAGGTCCTTTAAGGAATACTCTTACGGTGCAGGGAGTCGGAACCCCAGTGCCGGCGACAGGGAGGGGTGAGCAAGCGGGCCCCCGTCGTCGATATC
>JAEIFN010000898.1:0-80995 GCA_018903675.1 Zaprionus capensis | reverse complement strand
GTAGCAGCGACTCTAATAAAAAATATATTGAAGCCCAAAAGTAGGCAAAGAAAAAGAGAAGAGAAAAAATAAATTTATAAAAGCTCCCAGTAGCCCGTGTCTAGTCACTCGGGTAGCACGCGTCTGATTTTTTTTCAGTGAAAATTTTTTTTTTTAAATTAAAAATTTTGTTAATCTACATTTTGTGAATGGACAAGCCCACAATAGTGGCACAAACTACAATTAGTGACACCGAAAGTCGCTTTTAATGTAAAGCACGTGTTAATTTTTGCATAAGTTATTGAATATAAATAGTTTTGTTTTTCCGAAAGTGGGGCTCCGCTGCCCAACGGCTAGTGCTCGAAAGTGCCGGCAACAGGCATATGACAGTTTTGTGTGTTGTAAAACTCGGGCCGCTTAGCATTTATTTTACGAAAAATGGAAAATAATGGTCCACAGCGGAAACCCTTGGACTTTACGTCGATGAAGCAAATCGCTGGCGCGGGCCCAAGAGAGATTCGTGAGCAATTGCTGAAGAACTTGCCGAATAAAATCTTAACCTCTTCTACATCTAATATTACAAATACAATTTGCAGTACAACCTTCACAGTTACATCAACCAGTTCAACCATCTCGTCGCCGTATATCTCCACTTTCTCGCTGTGTGGCAATGTATGTTCTACTTCTGCCAGCACGACATACAGCAGTGCTGTCGTCAGCTCAGTAGCGAATCCCCAGTCTTCCACAGGATGGCAAGATGTCTCTTTTACACCAGGTAAAGGGGGAACCAATAAGAGAGCAGGCTCAGCCCTTTTCCCAAAAAAGGCAAAGAAGGCAACAGCTGATCAGCCTTTGATCAACTCTACAAATCGTTTCCAACCCCTAAGTAACGAGGAAGACTTCGATGTAGCCGTTATATCTTCGAGTGACGATGATGAGCCTTGTTCGTCGAGGACCGCCCTCATTCGTGCTGCAAGGAAAGCGAGACGCGATCAACAGCTGGCTGGTGTTAACCAAGCTGCCCCCTCCACCACGAAACCAATCCATCACTCTAAGGTGCCCAGAATGATGTTTCCTAATGTGGTGAACTTTACAGCATTTCGCACCGAGCTGGACGCCCTTGTAGGTGATTCCTACACTATCAAGGCTCTGAATTCGGGAGATTGCGCTGTTCAGTGCAACACCCCAGATATCTATAGGCAGGTGGCCCGGCATTTTCTGGAGAAAGGATCTTTGTTCCATCATCATCAGCTTCCTGAGGACCGGCCTTACAGAATCGTAATGCGTAACATCCACCACGGAGTTTCATCGGAGGACATCATCGCATGTCTACAAAATGAAGGCCATAGCTTTGTACGAATATATACTCCGCGCAATAAGTCGACCTCGTTCCCTCTTAATATGAGATTCATTGATCTCAAAAAAGCGGAAAATAACAAGCTTGTTAAGAACATTCTTGTTGTCTGCAAGCATAGAGTCACTTGGGAGAAACCCCGTAAACAAGTTGAGCCTGTACAATGTCATAGGTGTCAAGGCTACGGTCACACTAAGGCTTACTGTTCTCGGCATTTTATTTGCAGAGAATGTGGAGAAAACCACCCCACTCTGGAGTGTAGGCTCGAACAAGATGATGCCAGACGCTGCTATCACTGTGGCAAACCCCATGCAGCTAATTTTAAAGGTTGCATTAAGTACCTACAAGCGGCTTCTGCTCGTAAGCATCTTTTGAAGACCAACGAACCCACCACTGCTAGTCCCGTAAACAGTAGTCATCAATCCAATCCACCTACCTTTAGCGTTGGAAAGACATCTTTTGCGTCCATTGTCAGAGGCAATCAGCCTTCTGTGCAGCCAATAAACCCGCCTGCCGCTACTGTTTCAAATGCAAGTGCCAATCTGGATTCCAAACTGGAGCAGCTTTTTTCCAGGCTTGACAGAATGATGTCGTTAGTGGAAACGTTAATGCAATTGCTTCTGCAGACCCGCACTTCACCCTCTGCTGTTAACAATGGGTCCTCTTAAGATAGCAGCTTGGAATTCCAATGGGGCCTCCTCGAAGACCAATGAGATTCTCGCTTTTATCGAGCTTCACGATATAGATATTCTCCTTTTGTCAGAAACTCACTTCACCTCCCGGTCCACCTTCAGGATCTATGGCTTTACCCTACATACTGCCAACCATCCGGACGACAGCCAACATGGAGGTGCGGCGATCCTTGTTAGATCAACTATCTTTCATCAAACATTCACCACTCTGTCGCAAAATCATGTTCAGGCAGCAGTTATTCAGCTGACTTCAAGCAGAGGTAACTTTAATGTTGCCTCAGTATACTGCCCTCCTACTTTTAGATGGACAGATGCTATTGTTGGGCAGCTCATCACACAATTTGGCACAAAGTTCCTTGCAGCAGGTGATTGGAACGCAAAACACAGATGGTGGGGAAACTTCAGGGCGTGTACCAGAGGTAGGGTGCTGTACTCTGCACTGGCGGAAGACGGAATCGACATCGTTGCAACTGGAGAAGCCACATGCTACCCTTATCGTCCAACTGCCACTCCAAGTGCTATCGATTTTGGGATCTCCAAAGGCTTTAGACAACAACAAATTAAGGTGCAAGTGCTGACAGAGTTATCATCTGACCATCTGCCTTTGCTCTTCGAGCTAGATGAAGACGCCCATTCATTTAAAGGTGTTACAAAAATGCTGTCATCGCACGCAAACATTCGGGTCTTCAAAGAACATATCGAGAGCACTGTAGAACTCAACATTCCCATTGACACCTGCAGTAGGCTGGAAGCATATGTCGACTACATCACATCTACTGTCGTTGAAGCTGCAAGGCAGGCTACACCAACCCGTCACCAAGCTGGTCTGACGACCATAAGGAGGTCTCCCATTTTAAGTTTGGAGGCTAGGGATCTGCTCAGCCACAAAAGACGCCTCAGAAGACAATACATCGCAACAGGAGATCCTAGCATTAAGCAGCAATATTCAAGTATTACTAATAGACTGCGCCGTTTGCTAGCCAATAACCGTAGAGCAAATCTAGATACCTTGTTGGAGAGTGCTGGTCCTGATAATAATAATGGCTTCTCAATATGGAGACTCACGAGAGGCATCAAGAGACAGCCTTTGTTTCAATCACCAGTCCAGAATCGAAGTGGCCTATGGCTTAAGACGGATGATGAGAAAGCAAGCGCTTTTGCTTCGCACCTCTCTTCCACCTTCATGCCCTTCAATTTAACGGACGACTCCACTCGTGAAGCCATCACAAATTTCTTGGATACTCCGACTGCTCCGACCCGCCCCATAAGACATATCTCACCGCAGGAAGTTATGATGCAACTAAAGGCACTGCAACCAAAAAAAACCCCTGGTTACGATGGAATAGATAACCGTACTGCAAAACTTTTACCACGCAAAGGAGTCCTTGCCCTTGTAAAAATGTTCAATGCTATGTTAAGACTAGGTCATTTCCCCAGGCAATGGAAGCGTGCGCGTATTGTAATGATCCCCAAAGCTGGAAAGTCACCAACACAGATTGACTCATACCGCCCGATTAGCCTACTACCAACTTTCTCCAAGATTTTTGAGAGAATTTTGCTAACCCGGTTGATGGAACTGCCGCAGGTAATAGAACACCTTCCTCAACACCAATTTGGCTTTAGGAAGTCCCATGGTTGCCCCGAACAAATCCATCGCCTCGTAAAGCAGGCAACGCATGGCTTTGAGCACAAGCTTTACACAGTTGGCGTGTTCTTGGACGTAAAGCAAGCATTTGATAAGGTGTGGCACGAAGGACTGTTATATAAGATGAAGGATCTCCTCCCTGCACCCCACTTTGCCATCCTCAACTCCTTTATTGCTAACAGGACCTTTGATGTTGCAATACGAGACTCTCGGTCTAGCTTGGAACGCATTTATGCAGGGGTTCCACAAGGAAGTGTTCTTGGACCCTTCCTGTATACCCTGTACACTGCAGATATGCCAACTCCTGTCACCAACACCGATGAAGCTCAGCTTCTCCTGGCCACTTACGCTGATGACACCGCCATGCTTGCGTCCCACTCATCCCTGCAAATTGCCTCCAATGCGGTTCAGGAATGGCTGTATGCATTTGAGCGATGGACTGCCAAATGGAACATTGCGATTAACTGCTCGAAATCGGCCTGTGTCACTTTTACCTTGCGACCCCAAACCTGCCTAGGTCTATTTTTTGACGGAAATATAATCAGCTGCGTCTCATCATATTGCTACCTTGGAGTTCACCTTGATCGGACGCTGACCTGGAAAGCCCATATCAACGCAGTTAGAGCTAAATCGTCCTGGAAACTTAAAAAGCTTGACTGGCTCCTTCACTCCAGCAAACTGCATATGGCAACCAAGGCTCTCCTAATAAACACAATTTTACGTCCAACATTGACCTACGCCATCCAGGTGTGGGGAACAGCCTCCAAGACTCAGCTCAATAGGCTTAGAGTAGTACAATCACGAGCGGCACGACATGCATCTGGGCTACCTTGGTATGTGAGCAACCGAATAATTGAAAGGGACCTAAGAGTTGTCCCATTGGGAGACCAAATAAACTTCCACAGCAGCCGATACGCCGACAGGCTTGTCGCCCACCCGAATACGTTGGCGAATGATCTCGTTGACCCCATTTCCCTCCGACGACTGAAGAGAACACATCCTCATGACCTCCTTACTCGTAAGATAGCATAATCCTTCATTTGTACTTTGTATATATTATTTAAGGCATTTTATCCATATTATTTTTTAAGCCAGACATTAGGTTAAGTTCAGAAGATACTAAACGATTCCTATTGACTATAATAATAATAAATTAAACATCTAAAAAAAAAAAAAAAAAAAAAGCTCCCCAAAAGTATGCTATGAAGTATGCAAAAATATTTGAAGTAGTTGGCTACACTAGTAGACCTATGGGCCAATTGTAATTAGAAAAAAAATACCTAGAGATCACCAAGGGCCTAGAAGGAAGCAGAGCTTGAGAAAAAGAAAGTGCAAGTCAGCATAAGCGAAAGAAGTGGCGCCCGAGAAAGGCTGAAAAGTGAAAACGAATAAATTAGAAAAATCTTTAAAAGTGGCTGGAGACATCTCAGAAGAAATTCAAGGAAAACGCTGGAGTTTTCAACATCCTCCGGTAAACTCTTAGTGGCTTAAATAAATGCCAAAATAACTAAACTAAAAATATACATTTTGTCAGAATTACACTAACTGGGACCTGGCAGACAAGTGGATAGTGAGCAAGAGCCCGTCACCGGAAAAAATCCCTGTCAGGGTAGATTTAACAGACGTTCAACAAGCATCGGCAGATCGAAGAACTCGGCCGAAATCCTCATTTAAATTTAGTGAAAAATAAGCCCAACAAAAAGCAATATTTACAAGAATAGGCCTTGCAACTCCGCTAAGACGGAGTAGCAATTTTATAAATCAAAAATGCCAATTTCGATTACTCTAAACGATTACTCTGTCTATATAGACCCATAACAAAAAAAATGAGTCAGTCAATAATTGAACCCATTTAAAAATAATTTTAATTGTCTGTAAGAACCCTACGTCAGCAACGATCAACTCTTTAGAATGGATATATTGTTCTGATAGTTACCTAAAGTTTTAAAGAATAGTTTGAGAGCGGAAGGAATAAGTTAATAATAATAGAAATAATAATAATAGGAATAATTATATGAAATGTCCATTTATCGTTTTTTTTTTTTGTTATCTTTAGTAATGTTTAAATTAATTAATTTACTTATTAATATAAAATATTGTTCACTTAGAGTTGTTAGTCTTTTCCCCTTTTAATGTCGCGAATGCCTAGGTTAAAATTATTGGTTGCTTTAATACTCTATTTTTCTAAATTTTAAGCAAACAGGTGCCGAGCCAGAGATCGATCTTTCGCCGACGGAATCACCGTAAGTCCAATCTTTTTATTATTAATATAAAATATAGAGTAAAGCAACTAGAAATCATACAGTTTAATCACCAATACAAAATCTGAAATTTATTAAAAATTGCGAATTTCAAAACAACGCCTCTAGACTGTGGCAAAAAGAAAAACTCACAACCAAAGTGAACAATCAAAAGAAAACAAGTAATTATTTTGATATTAGATTTAAATGGAAATAAATAACTTAACGGAATTATTTAGAATTTAGAAACGAGAAATAAATTTATAATATTTTAAAATTTTAAATATTTTGAACTCGATGCTAACGCTCCCGCTGTCGTAAGGAAAAAGGGGTCACCTGCACTAAAAGTTCAAAGGAGGTGATCATGGTTGGGTGGGCAAAAGCGGACTCCTTCAACACCTAAGTCCGCCTGCATACCATTCTAGGCCGCTATCCTCTATCCTTTCTTTCTTTCTTTCTTTGATCATGTTTATCTGTCTTCTCTTCCGGTTTTGTAAATTCTAGTTCCTTTTGTCGCAGCACGTTATTTCTTGATTTTTGTTATTATTGTTAGCTATGATGTGTGAACAAGACCTCCACCCCCAAAGCCGACGAGCTAGAGCCGGAAATTAACAACGTGCAAAGCTTCACACAACATAATCAACCGATCCCCATTTTGGTTGCACGCTACAGAATCTGGTGCAATCGGTAGTTTATTTGTTTTCGTTTCGTATTTGTTAATTCTCATATTACTTTAAGTGGGCTTAATAATCAGATTGCATCCCTTTAAACAACGAATTCGGGTATATTCAAAAACAACATACAGCTTTGCGCCCTGCAACTCTGAATGTTATGGTAATTGAACTATTTCCCGTCCTCGGCATTCAGGTGGTGCCTCTTCAGATTAAGCCTTATTTCTTTTTTCTTGATATATCTCGCACTTATTTGCGGAAGCCTTATTGCTTGTATTTTTTTTAATATATCTTATACACATTATTTTTGTAAGCCTTATTGCTTTATCTCTTGATATACTCCAGAACACCTTATCGTGTCGCCTTATTGCGTAAGCCTTTTTCCTTTTATGAATCTGGGTATTCGTATGTACATCACATGCTTACATCACTAAACCGAACGCTACTCAATATGGACTTATGCTGCCATAATTATATAGTTCCTCCAAATTACCTAAGACTTATTGGAATTAACCAAAACTATACAAATGAAGACGCAAACTATGCAGATATAGATGAAACCGCTATATTTTTGGAGTAATTTTAATAAAGACTAAAAAAAAACTTTAATAAAACCGTTTAGCTATTTTTTTCTTTTATTATTTTTCCTTTTAGCTATATTAAATTGTTTTTAGCGGTTTCTAGCTTTTTCTGAACCGTGATTTAGCTATTTCAGGTTTTGGAAAGTTGGCAACACTGGCAGCCACGTGCTCGCTTGCTTGCTTGAAAACATGCAATCTGACACGTGGCTGCGGCCGTCAAGTGCGACTACCGGGTTTTCGCTGAGATTGATTGTGTAACTTTGCATTATAATTTTTTATTTTGTTAATATTTTAGTTTTCACTACTACCGTTGCTATCTTACATGAATAGCCAATATGCGGGAGTCCACTGCATAGCTCTTTAGGTCCGGCTGCGCCAGTTATAAATGGGCCGTAGCTCCTCGTAACAATTGGTTTAATATTTTTGTCAATGATTAAATTTCACAACAGTTGTTTATGTTCTTAATTACAATTTATTTCGGTAATTTACTTTTGAGTGTTTTCGTGTTTGTTTTAATTGACTGGTTTTATGCACGACCAAATTGCAACTGGCTGTGCGTCGCAAAAAGAGGAACTTCTTTTTGCTTTCACGCTGTTTCTGCATTCGACGTCGGCTACATCGTTTCGCTAAAACGGTACTTTCGAAGCTACAAAATGTTTAGCTGACCAATCACATCGCGTTTAAAGGCTGATGCAACATTACCTTTATGGTGAAATCTATTTCTAGAATTTTCGAGAGCATGTATGCTCAAGGTGTGTGTGTCAGCATGTGCGTCGTTTTATTTCGGAACATGTTGTTATTCGTGTATGTTCCTATAATATGTGGACTGCTGAGCTGTTGTTGTTGTGGCCTTTGATGCTGTTGTCATTCAGCGGAATCTGGACGGTTTCAGTTAGAGCAGGGAAGGTGCAATGGTAACTCGTGTGCTACAACTGCGCTCAGCCTGGGCATTTACAGGCGGACTGCCGTAATAGCCGCGTGTTGTTCTGTTGGGACTGCGGTCGACACGGCGTTCGCACGGTGGACTGTTATCGACGAACCACGTAGGGAAATGCTGCGCGTCTTCAGCCGATGGGGAACAACTTGGAGACGCCACACCGCAGTTCCCAGGAGTAGCACCTCTGAGGTGCGGGAGTGGACGTGTCATCGCGATTGTTCGCATCGAGGGAACAACAACGGACGCCACGATCGACACGGGAGCCACGCGCAGCTTTATTAGCGAGCGTATGGCGGCCAGGCTAAGCACACCGGAGAACGAGCGAGCAGCACTGATCCGGATCAAGCTGGCGGATGGATCATCACGAGCCGTGACAGGATCGGGTATTGCGGGTGAGGATCCAGCTGGAAGAAAGAGAGACGACAGTACCAATGCTGGTACTGCCCGTCAATCTAGACGACGTGATCCTGCGAATGGACTTCCTGTGCGGCATCGAAGCGACTCTCAAGTGTGGCCGAGCAAAGTTACGCATTTCGCGGCAGCGAAATGAAAGCTGCGAAAACTAGGCCAAGGACAGTCGATCGCGAGCAGCAAAGTGAGCCAGCAGCAAGCTCTCCCTAAAATTTCAAAGTTCAAGTAAAAGTTATAAGTCCAGTGCCAGCCCAAGGACCCTTTCTCAAGAGGATGAATCCTGTCGCAGGAGAAAACTAGGTGAGCTGTGAAAAAGGATACATTGAAAGCTACAGTATGAGCAACGTATGGTGCGAAGTAGGCAGGAAGGCAGGGACTAATTAGAATAAGAACTAGCGTGAGAAAACAGCGAGCTATTGAAATAAAATAAAACCATGTTACTAATACAATGAAACAAAACCAGCCGTGATTATTATAAATACCCAGTGACAAATTCTCTCCCCTCTAGAGCATTGTGAAATGTGATCGTGTACTGAGCGTACACACGCACAGTCCGTGTCGTGAGTGAACGTTAGTGACGAGTGGGTGCGTGAGCGTGTGCTTTAACAAGTTGCGGCGTGATGGAATACACCATTGAGTGACTTGTGGGAGTACAGGCGAAGATACCTGCGGTCACGGGCGTTCTGCATGACCAACGATCGACCGTGAGAGGTGTCGTGAGTGAGCGATAGCTGGCAAGCGGGGTGCGTGAACGTCACTCTAACTAGTTGCGGATGGTAGAATAAACCAACGAGCGACTTGTGGGAGTGCAAGCGAGAGCACCCGCGGCGTGTCGTGAGTGAGCGATAGCTGGCAAGCGGGGTGCGTGAACGTGCACTCTAACTAGTTGCGGATGGTAGAATATACCAACGAGCGACTTGTGGGAGTGCAAGCGAGAGCATCCGCGGCGTTCCTCACGTGCGTTCCTCACGTTTAGCCGCCGGCCAGGCACGCTTGACACGCGACACGTGCACGTGAGCCCCAAACGACCGCGTGGTGGTAGAGTCCACTACCACATGCTTAGCGAGCACACGTACTTGACGTGGCCCATGTATATCGCCTATACCCTGTACATATCTCAGTAGGGTATGACCTTCCAATAGCCTCTCTCTTGCTAAAGTCATAGTAGTCCTAGTATTTATAAATTTTCTGTAAAGACCCTGGCGAGACTGAGATATGTACCCCAGCCTGAGAAAACATCCTTACATAGTTCATAAAGATAGGTTAAAAATTTTCAATTCTTAATATATTTTATAGGGTTGGCCACCCATACGAAACAAAACAATTTAAAATATATTTTAAAAATACATTTTTTTTAATTTCTTTATTTTATTCATTACTTCTTTATTTTATTCAAAGAGAATTTACAAAAATAAATAATACAAAAAAAAAAGTATTCAAAATCAAAAAAAAATAAAAATAATAATATTAATTTAAAAAAAAAAAAAAAAGAAAACAAGAACAAAAAAATAAAAATTAGAAAATAACTTCATAATATTACGTTATTTTTCAAAAGAAGGGAGATGTGGTATATACATATATTAAAATATAACAACAATTACATTGTAGCACTTTGCTGCAATATATATGTCGGAGATGGAGATGTTGATTTGAAAAGGGCGCCTTATCGATGATGGGTTGTATGGAAGACTTATCGATAAGAGTGTCAGGGTTGTATTTTGATTGTGAGGTCTTGATTTTTATAAGATCGAGTGTGGCCCTGGTAACTTTGAAAAAGTGTTGTCTGACGTTTGATATGGAGGAAGATGAAGAGAACGAAAAGAAACACGTGCAACGGAAATATTTTAAAAAGGGACTCACTACACAATACAAGAAGTGCTACAACCAATAGAGAAAATAATTTAAGTTCTCCGTCATCAGAAGTGGGATATAATTCGCGCCAACATAACATGGAAGATCAACTTCGCATTTTGATGGAGCAGCAAAGCCAAAGTTTCCTGGAATTGGCAAAAACTTTGCAAGCGTCGGTACGAGAGCCGGCACAAAATGGCGGCGTCATATTGCCAAAATTCAATGCCGAGACTTCGGGCGCCGACGCCACTCAATGGTGTGAAACCGTTGATATTGTCTTAAATGAAAACCCACTGGAAGGCAGTGCTTTAATACTGGCACTAACAAAATCGCTGGAAGGAAGCGCGTCCCAATGGCTCTCTCAAATATGTTACACAGGAGTAACATGGCTGGAATTTAAGCAGTTATTTCTGCAACGCTATGCAAAAATTGAGACGCCGGCCGCCATGTTTTTACAGTTACTAAACGGTCGCCCCAGCAACGGTGAGTGCCTTGCGATATATGCTAGTCGCTTGGTGACATCACTCGTTGGCAAATGGAAGGGCTTCGACGCTGAGAGGATTGCTGTATCTGTGGTCCTGGCACATTTGGCCAACGTTGATCGACGACTGCAACGAATAACATACACTGCGGATATCAAGACCAGACGTGAGTTACAAGCCGAGTTGCAGGTATTTGCGTTTGACAAGCGTACACAACATATGGGAAACGAGGAATCTGGAGCAAAGCGATCCAAGTTTTCTACAATAAAGTGTCATTGTTGTGGTATGATGGGCCACAAAATGGCTGATTGCAGAAACAGGAAACAGAGCACTGGTATGCCGAGGCAGGATCAACGAGGAAACCAACCGTTTCAACAACATTTTAAGGGCAGCGTAACTTGCTATCGTTGCCAGGAGCAAGGCCATATAGCTTCACAATGCCCAAAGAACATGTTAACTGGTGGAGCTGGATCGCGGAACGAAAAGAGGGCTGAGCTGTGCGTGGTAGAAGAGCCAAAAACAAGTATGCTGTTGCGAGGTGAGAACTTTCCAATTATTTTTGATTCGGGATCGGAGTGCTCATTAGTTAAAGAGAGTTTCTCAAACAAGCTAAGTGGAAAAAGACTAAATAATGTTGTAAGTTTGAAAGGAATTGGAAATGCTAATGTTTGCAGCACAATGCAAATTGATTGTAATGTTCTTATTAATGGAAATAGTCTAAATGTAATTTTTCATGTAATACCGGATGACTGTATGTCAAATAATATGGTACTAGGACGAGAAGTTTTAGCTCAGGGATACGTTGTAATGGTGTCTTGTGAGGGAGTTGAAATAATTAAATCAAAAACTGTAAACACGTGCTCTACCGTAGTAGACAACTCATTTGATAAGATAGAGAGTGATGTATATGGTGAAGACAAAAACGATGTAATAACACTGTTAAAATCTTACACAAATTCGTTTATAAAGGGAACGCCACAGACTCGTGTTAATTCAGGTGAAATGATAATTCGATTGATCGACGAGACCAAAACTGTACAGAGAAGACCATATAGATTGAGTCCCAGTGAGAGAGATGTAGTCCGAAGCAAAATTCAAGAGCTATTAGAGTACAAAGTTATCAGACCGAGTAGTTCCCCCTTTGCGAGCCCTGTTTTATTGGTGAAGAAGAAGAACGGATCAGCCAGGCTTTGTGTGGACTATAGAGAACTTAACTCAAATACTGTTGCCGATAAGTTTCCGTTACCGTTAATAGCTGATCAGATAGCCAGGCTGCGCGGTGCAAAGTTCTTTACCTGTTTGGACATGGCAAGTGGGTATTATCAAGTCCCCATGCATCCGAACTCTGTGGAATACACAGCTTTCGTCACCCCTGACGGACAGTACGAGTTTCTGTCGATGCCATTTGGACTCAAGAATGCCCCATCAGTTTTCCAAAGAGCCGTCATGAAGGCGTTAGGTGAGATAGCTTATTCGTATGTCATTGTGTACATGGATGACATAATGATTGTAGCTCCAACCAAGGAAACTGCTCGTGAGAGGCTAAAGATTGTTTTGGATATTTTAACAAAGGCCGGATTCTCATTCAATGTTGAAAAATGTTTCTTCTTAAGGACTGCTGTCCAATATTTAGGATTTGAAGTGAGAGCGGGTGAGATTAGGCCGAATTCGCGAAAAATAGAATCCTTGAATGCTTTGCCACCTCCTAGGTCGGTAACATCATTAAGACAGTTTATTGGTTTGGCGACATATTTCCGACAGTTCGTTTCCGGATTTTCACAGCTAATGAAGCCTCTATATTTTCTAACCTCAGAGAAAAACAAGTTCAAGTGGAACATAGAGCATGAGGAGATTCGTAAGAAAATTATTTACATTCTAACAAATAAGCCAGTCTTGATGATCTTCGACCCTCAGTATCCGATCGAATTGCACACCGATGCAAGTGCAATCGGATATGGTGCCATACTCTTGCATAGGATTGACCATAAACCGTATGTAGTGGAGTATTATAGTAAGACAACAAGTCTATGCGAATCTAAATATACTTCGTACGAATTAGAAACACTTGCTGTGGTCAATGCTGTTAAGCATTTTCGACACTACTTACATGGCAGAAAATTTGTAATATTCACGGATTGTAATTCGTTAAAATCATCTCGAAACAAGATTGAGTTGTTGCCCAGAGTTTATCGTTGGTGGGCATATTTACAAACATTTGATTTTGATATACAATATAGAGAAGGCAAACGTATGGCCCATGCTGATTTCTTTTCCAGAAATCCACTTCCTCCAAAAAACTCCCCTGAATATGTAAAGGTTGTTGAAAAGCGAATCGAACTAACAGAAGTATCTGAAGATTGGATTCATGCAGAACAACAGAAAGACCCGGATATAGTAGATATTATTTCCAAGTTGAACAATGATGAATTCTCATTGGAATTGTCCAAGACATATGAGTTAAGGGCTGGAGTTTTGTATAGGGTTATTCAAAGGAATGGCAAGACCCTTTGTTCACCAGTAGTACCTCGGGGATTTAGATGGTCGGTTATTAACCAAGTACATGAATCCATAATGCATCTGGGATGGGAGAAAACGCTTGACAAAGTATACGATTACTATTGGTTTGAGGGCATGGCCAAATACGTTCGAAGATTTGTTGAAAATTGCATAACATGCAGAGTTTCCAAATCAGCTTCAGGGAAAGTACAGATGGAATTACACCCTATTCCTAAAGTTAGCATTCCATGGCATACTATTCACGTAGATATATCAGGCAAGCTTAGTGGTAAAAGTGATCGTAAAGAATATGTAATTGTACAAATCGATGCGTTCACCAAATATGTTTACCTTTATCACACTTACACATTAAGTGCAGAATCTTGCGTGATGGCATTGAAATCTTCGATTTCCTTGTTTGGGGTCCCTATTCGCGTTGTGGCTGATCAGGGGAGAAGTTTCACAGGTGCTAGGTTTGTTGAGTTTTGCTCTTCACAAAAGATAAAACTACATTTAATAGCAACAGGAGCAAGCCGTGGTAATGGGCAGGTCGAGAGGGTTATGAGTACTCTGAAAAATTTACTAACAGCTGTAGAAACAAGTTCTCGATCGTGGCAAGAGGCATTGGGCGACGTGCAGTTAGCCATTAATTGTACTGCTAATAAGATAACTAAAGCGAGTCCATTAGAATTATTAATGGGAAAGGTTGCTCGTCCGTTAGGCCTTGTTCCCATTCATGACTCAAACGCAGAAATTAATTTGACTGAGATAAGAGCCCAGGCTTTACAAAATATAGAAAAATCAGGAAAGAATGAGAAGGAAAGATTTGATAAAAGCAGGGCTAAAATAGTTAAATTTAGGGTAGGAGATTTTGTGTTGCTTAATAATAGTGAAAGAAACCAGACTAAATTAGATCCTAAATATAGAGGTCCATTCGAGATAACTGAGGTATTAGAGAACGACAGATATATGTTAAAGAGTATGAAAAGTAACAGACGCTATAAATACGCGCATGAAAGATTAAGAAGATTACCAAATGGGGAGGTGCCAAACGAGCTTGAGATCGAGGTTAGCCCGCCAAGTGAAACTGTTGAAATAGACAGTAGTGAAGCTGTTGAAATAGACAGTAGTGAAGCTGTTGAAATAGACAGTAGTGAAGCTGTTGAAATAGACAGTAGCGAAGCCGTTGGAAGAGATGGTTATGGAAGCTGTTGAAATAGACAGTCGAAGGGCGGAAGGTGTATTGAGATACACGGTTGTCGATTGCTACGTGGCGGCACCTGACCCTAGAGTGGTATTTTGATAAAGATAATATTTGGAGAGAAAAAGTTAAACGAGAAAAGAAAACGAATGGAAAAAAATATGATTTGTTATTATTTAATAAGAGTAAAAAAAAATTGAAATGAAATTACCTGAAGAAATATGTGAAGAACTTTTGAGTTGAAATATGAAAATTCAACGAATTATTTGAGGAAGAAATTCAATTGAAATAAGGTAATTTGAAAATAGTAATAAGAAGTTAAAGTATTAAAAGGGTTAATGAACACAAGGATTTATGTTACTGAAGAGACCAAAATGTTAATGAATGAAGTTTTTAAGTTGAATTGTTATATTACAATAAATGTTAAAGCTTATATACAGAGTGAATTTCTGATTTATAATGAGTGTAGCACATACACGAGGACGTGTAGTATATCAGAATGGCCGTGTCGGAGATGGAGATGTTGATTTGAAAAGGGCGCCTTATCGATGATGGGTTGTATGGAAGACTTATCGATAAGAGTGTCAGGGTTGTATTTTGATTGTGAGGTCTTGATTTTTATAAGATCGAGTGTGGCCCTGGTAACTTTGAAAAAGTGTTGTCTGACGTTTGATATGGAGGAAGATGAAGAGAACGAAAAGAAACACGTGCAACGGAAATATTTTAAAAAGGGACTCACTACACAATACAAGAAGTGCTACAACCAATAGAGAAAATAATTTAAGTTCTCCGTCATATATATATAAACGGTCTGCCCAAGTGTATGTGTAATACGAGCATCCACTTGAAGGCTAACATGCATAATTGCATAGTCAGCATTCCCACGCTGGCTATGCGCTGACCGCTTACTATGTATGCGTATAGCACTCTTCCTCTCCCGATGTCGTCGTTTGGCGACAATACATATAGGTACATGTAGTTTTTCGTTTATATAGTTTTTATTAAACAAGTAATGTAGCTTATAAGTGTAACAAATTACACAACCCCACAAAAAAAAAAGTTTGTCATGATCTGGGTATGCGGCATATGCAGTTATATGTATTTTGGGTCGCTGAATCCGAATCCGGGGTCAGAAATTTTCCATCACGTCTGGATTTCAACGTAACCTCAAAAAACTGAAAAACCTTTGGATATCCCCCAAAAGATATAGAATCGTGATCTGGGCATGCGATATATGTTTTAACATGTATTTTGTCCTTCTAAGTCCTAATCCGTAGTCAAAATTTACATAGCACGTCTGAGTTTCGACTTAACCTCAAAAAACTTGAACAATTTTTAAAGTCCCAAAAAATAATGGGGGTCATGATCAGGTCATGCGATATATGATTCTATATGTTTTTGGACCTTCTGAATCCGAATCCGAAAAAAAAAACCAGCCTATCACGTCAGAATTTCAACCTAACCTAAAAATTTTTTTAAAAACTTCCAACATTTTTTTTAACATAAGATTAGGGTGTATTTAAATTTAATATAAAAAAAGTTTTTCTGTTGGTATACCCCCTTTTGAGCATTGTTTTATCTGTATTCGCAATAGATTCATATGAGTAATGAATTTTTGCTTCGAAACTGTATTTTAACTAATAAAAACATAAATAAAATACGTGATTATACACATTTGCATAAATGCCATAATAAATTATCAAAAAATTGAAAAATTTTGAAATTTTTTCAAAATTTTTTAGGTTAGATTGAAATTCAGACGTGATTGGCTAGTTTTGACACTGGATTCAGATTCGGAAGGTCCAAAAACATATAGAAACATATATCGCATGACCCGATCATGACCCCCCATTATTTTTTGGGGCTTCCAAAATTTTTCGAGTTTTTTGAGGTTAAGTCGAAACTCAGACGTGCTACGTAAATTTTGACTACGGATTGGGACTTAGAAGGACAAAATACATGTTAAAACATATATCGCATGCCCAGATCACGATTCTATATCTTTTGGGGGATATCCAAAGGTTTTTCAGTTTTTTGAGGTTACGTCGAAATCCAGACGTGATGGAAAATTTCTGACCCCGGATTCGGATTCAGCGACCCAAAATACATATAACTGCATATGCCGCATACCCAGATCATGACAAACTTTTTTTTGTGGGGTTGTGTTATCAATGATTTCACATTTAATTATGACGAAACTTATTATTTAGTTTTAGTAACAACCGCTCTTGGCAACTTTCAATACTCGACTTCTGCTCTACACTCGCTCCCTTTCTATCGATAACTTGCTCTTGTCTAGGGTTGTATTTTAGAAGTATCGAAACTCACTCCCTTTCTATCGATAACTTGCTCTTGTCTAGGGTTGTATTTTAGAAGTATCGAAACATTTAATATCGATTACCACTGCGAGTATTCTTACTGGAACCAATTCCCACAATCGGCCCTCCTGACAGTACATTCGCCTCGAATGGATCAAGCCATGGTTTCATATACTCTGCAACTGTAATTGTTTTTATAGGACCTTCATTATCTCCTATCTTCTCAACCTCATACCTCCCATGATCTTTGATCTCAACCACTTTATATGGGCCCAAATATTTACTTTTTAGCTTTAGCCCTACTCCGTAATGTGTCCTTTTTATGGCCAAATCATTAATATTATACTGTTTCTGTTGCTTTCTTTTTAAATCAAATGCCTTTTTATTTTCTTCCTGTATATCCTTAATATTTTCACGGGCTTCTTGCCGCAAATTCTCACGCTTTTCTTCTAACTCTCTAATTATGAATTCGCTTACTAAATCTTTTAGCTCCTTATTATTAGAAACGCGCATATCTACTCCAGTTATTAACTTAAAAGGTGCTATTTTCGTGCTTCTTGGCTCTGTATTATTAATTACTTGCTGAACTTGCCCTAAATTTTTATACCATAATCCTGGATTGTCGTTACTTAACTTAGACAACATTGGAACTACAAGCTTATGCATCTGTTTCACCTCTGACAGGAATTGTTGAAAGGTCAGCGATTCATCCAGCTTCTGACCACGTGTGGCAGCCAAATTCTTCAGCTCAGCCCAAGCGGTGTTCAATGCCTTCAGACGCTGCTCAATTTCGGGTGCACCCAAATTGGAAACATCTCGCCAGCCT
The DNA here is from genome assembly GCA_018903675.1 of Zaprionus capensis. Lineage (NCBI taxonomy): Eukaryota > Metazoa > Arthropoda > Insecta > Diptera > Drosophilidae > Zaprionus > Zaprionus capensis. The sequence continues at coordinate 63,311 of JAEIFN010000898.1, read as the reverse complement.
CCTGCACTGCCTGTATGGCAGGCTCATGTGAGGCAAGCTCAACCTCTAAATGCTTGTGCTTCTTCTTCATTGTGTTCCATTGCTCCTGCAGTGCTTCCAAACGTTGACGTACATCCTCGCTAGAAAATGGCTGATCCTTCAACGTATTCTCCCCGGAGCTGATGAAGTCGCGGATCAGTTGCTGCACCTGCAGCGAGTCCAACAGATGCTGCTTTCGCTCGTCCATCGGTGCAGCCAGGGCGGCGTAGCGTTCAGACAAATTGCCCTCCTTGTGACGAATGTTGTCGGCATCAAAGTGTTCAGATTCAAGGAACTTATTGGCAGCCACATTGATGCTCTCAATGCGACCCTGATGGGCCATCACATCGGCCTCCAGCAGTGCATGTTTCTTAGCCACCAGGACTACGGGTGAAGCATACTCGGATGTAATTGGCTGTATTATACCTCCTTTTAACCATTCCCGCACCTGCTCACCTACAAAGTTTTGGTCACTATACAACTGTCGCCTGGGATGCTGATAAACTGGAACGTCATCTTTCAAAACAATTTTCATCTCGACAGGGGCATCTGTGTTACGAATTGGCTAATTAAGAAGAGATAAATCTACCTTAGAAGTTGCTATAAGCTCTTCCACACACATGCTTCGAAATTCGTCATTCACCTGACGATCAAATATCTGTGTATCCCTAATTTTACCTCCATCTTCAGTCTTCATCCTGATATTAAAGTGAGTACCACTTTTGGTAACCTTCATATCGACAGTGTCCAAAATTGGCCTACCTAAAATAGCATCGAAACCTATATCCTGATCTTGAACCACATGAAATTCTACCTCCATTGGAATATCATCTATTAGAACGGACATAATAACACTTCCAAATGTTTAAATCCGACTTGGCCGTCAGCCGTCAGAGACAGTAAGGGGAACAAAATGTAACCACAGCTCTGGTTGTGGTACGTGCCGTCCTTACTCCTACTGACGGAAGTGCGGCTATACTCTCCTCGTGAGGGCGGCTGGAAGCAGACCCTTAGTACGGTCATGTCTCTGCTAGGGGTGCTGACTAATTGTAGTCGGGCGAAGATCGTGAATCTATAAATCACCCCAATCCAAGGCGGAACAGCATACATTTTACTCTAAATTTAAATTATTAATTAATTGTTTTTCTTCTTTTTAAACTTTTAAACAGTCGACTGACCTTAGTCGACTATAAACTAATTAAATAAATTAAATAAATAAGGGATGCATGGCCGGGGGGTAGCCCGGTCTCTAGTATGCGGACTCTGGATCGCCCTCGGGGTATGCCGTGGGCGACCTTCCCTTCCCGCCTACTCGTGGGACCAAATATAAATGGAATCTCTTAAAAACCTAGATAAGTCTGATGCGACTTCGACAGCATCAACCCAGGGTAAGGCTTTCACGGCCGACCCCAACACCAGCGCTGCAGCTATTGGGCTGCTGGCCTCCACCCCCAATACTACGGGTCTTGACCCTGGTAGTACAGGGGACTCGGATAGGCCACGAACTCCCTTGGACACTGAGTTCGTAAGTGCTGCTTTCTCGTCCACTAACTGTGCAGGCACGCAGCAGAACGTCGAGGTGATGTCCTCTGACGCAGAAGCTGACTGTGACCTGATCAGCTTTGCTGACGACGCTTCTGTGGCCTCTCAGAGGTCAGGCCTCACGGAAGCAGGCTCCCAAATCCAGACACTGCGACTGGACTCGGGAAGCGCCTTCGTAAAGATGAAGACCCGCGAGAAGAAGCTCTTTAAAGCTGCACTCGCAAAGGGTTCGAGCAGAGCAGAGGCTCTTGCTATCGCCACTGCGCCCCCCGTGGAAACCAAGGCTAAACGGGCGCGTGGTGACGATACCATCCCTGAACCCCAAGGGTCATCAAAGAAGTCCAAGAAGACTCATGTGGAGTCCACAAAGCCACTCTTCAGCCAAGTGGCAAGCAGTGTGAGATTGGGCTTCACTTCGGCTGATCTCACCAAACCGCTTACACCGGAGCAGATGGCTACGGTGCAAGATAGCATCCTTAAGGCGATGCGGCTGCCCTCCACAATTGGAGTCGGTCCGGGTTTCGAGGGCTGTATACCTCGAAATGAATGGCTGCTCCTTGTGTGCGAGGACAGCAGCACTGCTGAATGGGTCAGGGGAGCTTTTGGACTTATTAGGTCCATCAGCGGCCTTGATATTAAGCTATTGGAGGAGACTGAGTTCCCGAGAGTTCACCTCATTCGAGGGTATTTCCCCAATAGCGCGGACCTCCCACCCGCCACCATTCTGGAGTACTTGGGTCTCCAGAATCGTGAACACTTCTCAACGGAGTTGTGGCGGGTGGTACAACACAGCCTCAACGGCAAAACGACGCACCTCGCGATGATGGTCGACGAGAAGTCGTACAAGACCCTGACGGATCTTAAGGGTAATGTCAAGTTCCGCTTCAACAGGATGAAACTTATCCTTAAGAACTCCCCCGTCAGGGCCTCCCCCACTCCTCCCTACCCCCTTCCACATCTCCAACATTCCTGCCCTCCTATTAGCCTCCTCCACAGCGGCAACGGTGGCCTCCACAGGCGTGACAGCATTGGCTGCCGCTCCGGTGGCGTCTACCAGCTCCGCAGCCGCAGTGGCGCCGATCACCACCATCCCCAAACCCCCAGTCATCGTGGTGACTGCCCCCAAGCCCACAACGGGCCGTACGAGGCCAGTGGTTGGCAGCGGACGCCCCTTTGTCCCTTCAAGGCCCACCACCAGCGCAGTGCGCAAACCTCCCGCAAGGGCACCTCCGGCGACCGTGGTCGCAAGGCGACCCCCTCCGAACAGTTCCTCCAGATTGCCAAAGGGCATCCGAGGCAACGACTCTCGGGGGGCAAGGCATGTGGCCTTGTAAGCAAAGCCTTGAAAGAGGATGCCGAGCGCCATTAAGGTGCTCCAGGCGAACCTGCACCACGCCAGAGGAGCGTCCGCCACCCTGTGCAGGATCGTCTGTGAGGATGGAATCGACCTGGCTCTCGTCCAAGAGCCCTGGTTGATCGGTGGCCACGTCCGTGGACTATCATGTGGATCATGTAAGTTGTTATATGACCGCATGGGTGGTGCCCCTCGCACTACTATTGTTGTAAATAACAATGTGAGACACTTCCCTTTACCAAATTTCATCCACAGGGACCTGGTGGCAACGGCTATTGAGGTAGCCACGGCTGAAGGTGTCCGGGAGGTAGTGATAGCCTCTGCCTACTTCCCGGGCGACGTGGATGACGTTCCCCCAACAGAGGTTCAACGGCTGGTGGAGTTCTGCCGCTTCCACAACAAGCCGCTCGTGATCGGCTGCGATGCCAACGCGCACCACACGATCTGGGGTAGCAGCGACGTCAACAAACGTGGTGAGTCCCTTTTAGAGTATCCTTTGTGTTGTCAATTAGATGTTGCTAATGTAGGGTGTAAGCCAACCTTCATTAACGGCATTAGGGAAGAGGTTTTGGACCTTACCCTAGTCAGTAACTCTATTGGGAGTACGCTGATTAACTGGCGGGTCACAGACGAAGCCACCTTGTCGGACCATCAGCACATTAGGTTCGACTTACCTGGCCAAGTCGAGATCCGGCAGAATTCCTTCTGCCCCAAAAAGACCAATTGGGTACTTTTCAAAGCCTCTGTGGCTTTTAAAGCAGACGTGTTGATCAGCAAACCAAATTCTATCGGTGAGATTGAACTTGCTGCCAACCTGCTTCAAGATGTGCTCATCACATCCTTCGAGGACAGCTCTGTTCGGAAGACTTTAAGTGTCAACCGTAAAGTTCCATGGTGGAACGAGGAACTATCCATACAAAGAAGGAAGGTTAGGAGCCTATTTAATCGGGCCAGATCTAACCGCGTCAGTTGGGGCGTCTATAGGGACGCTCTAACTAATTATAACAAAAACATTAGACGTGCTAAACGCGATACATGGCGCAGCTACTGTGGTAGCATTGAATCGCTGCCAGAAGCAGCGAGACTGCATAAAGTATTAGCTAAAGGGCCATCTAATGGTATAGGGCTTCTTAAAAGAGCAGATGGCTCTTTCACCCAAGATCGCAGGGAAGCACTGGACCTTTTACTCCAAGTCCACTTCCCAGGTTCGGTGGCGAACCCAGATCTATCAAGTCATGATGACGTCACCATGTCACCGGACTCTCGTGGATCCAGTTTATCAGGAACCATCTTCGACCCTGAAAAGGTCAAATGGGCAGTAGATTCCTTCGCCCCCTTCAAAGCCCCAGGGGGCGATCAAATCTTTCCAGCCCTTTTACAAAATAGCCTGGATCACATTCTCGATCCGCTGGTCGGCCTTCTTAGAGCTAGTCTTACCTGGGGATACATACCCATCTCTTGGAGGAGAGTCAATGTGGTATTCATTCCCAAACAGGGGAATCGTCCCCCTGACCAGCCTAAATCATATCGGCCGATCAGTCTCACTTCCTTTCTGCTGAAAACAGCGGAAAGGCTTGTAGACCTGCACATACGGTGCTCTCTACAGAAAACCCATCCCTTGCATCCCACGCAGTTTGCGTATATAGCTGGAAGATCGACTGAGGTCGCTCTCCACAAGCTAGTTGGTAAAATCGAGGGAGCCTTCGTAGCCAAGAATATTGCTCTGTGCTCGTTTCTTGATATAGAGGGCGCCTTCGACAATACCGGCTATGGGTCTATTTCTGCGGCGCTAGAGCGCAGAAATATCGCCCGTCCCCTAATCCGATGGATTGATGCTATGCTCAAACATCGGACTATCTCCTCTACCTTGGACTCCACGACTGCTTTCATTAGTGCGGTTAAAGGATGTCCCCAGGGAGGGGTCCTATCCCCCTTACTCTGGTCATTAGTAGTTGATGAACTACTAAGTATTCTCGCTGAACAGGGCGTGCAAGCGATCGGCTATGCCGACGACCTAGCTCTCGTAGTGTGCGGGAACTTTGCCAACACAGTGACAGAGCTGATGCAATCTGCCCTGAACACTGTTAGTAGATGGTGCCAAGATGTAGGTCTTAGCATCAATCCACAAAAGGCGATTATCGTTCCCTTCACTAAGCGCTATTCCGTTAGCATAGGTCAATTGCACATTGGCGGTTCTCCCGTGGGACTCTCCAACGAAGTCAAATATCTAGGGGTAACTCTTGATAAAAGACTGAATTGGAATTCCCATCTAAACAACACCCTATCAAAGGCAACTCATGCCATGTGGGCATGTAGAAGATTCTTTGGTAGGACCTGGGGTCTCAAATCATGCACCATCCGGTGGTTATTTGAGATGATGGTACGACCCATCGTCACCTACGCCGCTATTGTGTGGTGGCCCAAGGTTACGCAGGTCACCGCCATCAAGAAATGCACTAAACTGCATAGGCTGCTTTGCCTCTCTCTGACGGGTGCACTTCGCACCTGTCCCACAGTAGCAATGGAGTCAATCTTGAACCTGACTCCGCTGCACATCCGAATAAAAGAAGTTGCTGCTATGAGCCTTCTTAGAATTAAGCTCCAATCTGGGCTTCTAGCTACCGAATCAGGGCATGCTAGATTAATCAAAGACATTCCTGGCTTAGAGATCTGCACTAGATCAGATTCTATGACCAAGGAACTCCTCTTTGGTGCAAAATTCAGAACCCTTATCCCAGACCGGAGGGACTGGGATGCTGGCAACCCCATCAGTGACCCCCACGGCATACACTGGTATACCGACGGGTCAAAGACTGATCAGGGGGTTGGAGCCGGGATACATGGTCCCAACTCCAAAACCTCGATTGCCATGGGCAAGTGGCCCACGGTTTTTCAATCCGAGGTTCACGCCATCGAGTTCTGCTGCCGTCTTATCCTTGAGAAGGGGATCAGAGGAGCGAACATTTACATCTTCTCGGACAGCCAAGCTGCCATACTAGCCCTCTCCTCAAAAAGAGTAGGTTCACGTATGGTGGCTGACTGCTGGAACTGCCTCCAGAGGCTGTCCTATAAAAACAGAGTTACCCTCCTTTGGGTACCTGGTCACTCTGGTTTCGAGGGCAACGAGCTAGCGGATGAACTAGCTAGGGCGGGGTCATCAGCACCTCTGCTTGGCCCCGAACCCTTCTGCGGCGTGGGGTGGTCAACCATCTCATCCCTTGTGAGAACCTGGGCAGATAGGTTGACCGAACGCTATTGGTTCTTCCAACCAGGGATGAGGCAGGCTAGAGAGCTTACAAATCCCTCGGTTAAACGAAGAACAAATTTACTCTCTAGGAGAGATCTCTATCTCCTTACTGGTTACCTTAGTGGTCACCACGTGGTGAACTATCACCTCGTTAAAATGCGTTTGTCCTCAGATGCAGAATGCAGGCTCTGTAGAGAGGACGACGAAACCACTAAGCATATCCTGTGTGATTGCCCAGCCTTGGTATGGATTAGGAGGAAGCATCTGCACGTGGAAATCGCAGTTCCCGAGCACATTGTCCGTTCCTCGACGAAAGACCTGTTATGCTTCATTAGGGAAGCAGAACAGCTTTTGTCAAGATAGGGAGAGCATTATAGGTACAAAAGATCACTCTGGTCGCAGTGCCTCGCGCCTTCTCTGCTGGGAGACTCCCTTTCCAAATAATAATAATAATAATAAATCCGACTTTCTCCAATTCCCGTCAAACTCTTTCCTTTACCAGTTATTTCTGCTGCTCCTAGACTCATGAAGATTCGTCTGCGCATTAAGCACAAATCAGCACCCGTGTCAACCAAACCTTTAAATATAATCTGTTTGTAAACAACGCTCTTCAATTCAAGGCCTGAAAGAGTAAATTCACTGCCTGACGACACTCCTACTTTATCCTGTTGAACTACATTAGCATTTGTTTCTTTCTTGACATCTGTTTGTGCTGTACATTGTGCTGCTCGGTGTCCTGCCTGACCACATTTAAAGCAAACAAACTCTTTTTTCTTACAGTCTTTTATTACGTGAGAACTATCGCCGCATTTGAAACATTTCCTGGATGTTCCAGACTTAACCTGACCTTTGTCTTGATCTTTCTTTTGCTCCTGACGTTCTCCAGCTGATTGATTCGATTTGCCAGATCTAGCTTTCTGATATATTTCGATTTGATGTTTCAGTTCCTGTATATTTCTGGCCTGGTATAACATAATCTTATTCCCTTTCGAATCTGGAATACCCTTTATGTAGTAGTCAATTAAACTTGGCTCATCAATATCAACTGGCTTTGCGATTTCTTTCAGAGCATACAAATATTCAAACAATGATTCGTCTTTTTTCTGCTGACGCTGGTCCAATCTTCTATGAACCTCAGCTGATGACACTTTGATTGAAAACTCTTCTCTCAACTTAGCCTTCAAAACAGTCCAACTACGAATATTCGCCTCATTACGCACAAACAGTTTAGCCGCTCCTGTAAGCATTTGTTTCGAATAGATAAAAAGTTGCAAATCACTCCACTTGACAGTAATTGAACAACTTTCTAACTCATCGATCCATTGTTCTACATCAGGACTTCCTGTTCCAGAGAAACTAGATACACTGCCTTCTACATCTTTAAGAGTGAACCATGACCTGCCATTGTCTAATCTTTGATTTTCATCTAAATTTCGCTCTGTAACCACGGATTGAGCTTCATCTGAATCGCTTTCCTCTTCATCCTGAATTCCAAAATGTGTAAGCAATCTATTCTGCAACTCTAGTTTATTTCCACTTGTTGGTAACGCCAACTCTGCTAACTTAAACCTCAAATCGGCTACGCGGAGTGCCAAGATCTCGTCAAGTTGCATTTTGAAATGGTGTTAGAAAACAATAAAATTAGTAAGAGTATACAACACTATACTACTGTTAGTTAACGTAACCTTACACCAGCACTGCTTCTGTCAATGCTCACGCCAGCTCTGCCTCTGTTGACGCACGCATTAGTTTCGCCTCTGTCGACGCACACACCAGCACTGCCTCTGTCGATGCTCGCGCCAGCTCTGCCTCTGTTGACGCACGCGCCAGTTTCGCCTCTGTCGACGCACACACCAGCTTTGCCTCTGAAGTTTTACGCAACAGCGCTGCCTCTGCCGCCGATCGTATCAAGCACTGCCTCTGTCGACGCACGCGCCAGTTTCGCCTCTGTCGACGCACACACCAGCTTTGCCTGTGAAGTTTCACGCAACAGCGCTGCCTCTGCCGACGATCGTATCAAGCTCTGCCTCTGCACACTCACACAGAAATACTGCTTCTGTCGACGCAAACAACAACTCTGCCTCTGTCGACTGTACGCACTAGTTCTGCCTCAATTTATGCAGCAATTCGGACTCCGCTGACGTTCGCTCCAAGCTCTGCCTCTAACGACGCAAATAGCAGCTCTGCTTCTGTCGTTGCAAACCACAACTCCGCCTCTGTCGACGCATGCTCCAGCTCTGCTTCTACCAACTTAAGCAGCAACTTTGCCTCTGCCGACGCACGAGTTACCACTACACATTCCTCACTCCCCTGAAACCGTCCACATACATGAATAACCATATATTATAAAATAAGCTCATACACATGTTACACACTCACTTACAGCGTACATGGTATCGAAAATTCCAGAAAGACATTTCACCATAACGACAATGTTGCATCAGCCTCTAATTGTGCGTTGATTGGTCAGATTACATTTGTAGCTTTGAAAGCCGATGCCTAGCGTAGTTTCGGCGTGAGGCAAATGAAGTTTTTGCGACGCATGGTCACTTGCATTTGAATGGTAAGCAGTACACACTTAAAACCGGAACATTAAATCTACACATTAAATGTAATTTTCAAATACAAAAAGAATCATAAAAGAAATATTTGTTACCTAATCTGTGTTTGGAAGTAAAACATACCATATAACCTAACCAACTGTCCACGTGGAGCTACGGCCCATCTATAACTGGCGCAGCCGATAACCAGGAGCGAATTGCATATTCCTGGGGAAACAACTTACGACGCTTCTGAAGTAAAAATTTGTGAGTAGAGTGATATTTTAAAAAGACGCAAGAGTCCCTTAACTGCACTTAAAAGTAAAACGAAGTTTTTATTTCACCAAATGAAAAAGAAAATGAAACAAAAACGAAATAAATATATAAATATATCATAATAATAAATATATTATTAAAAACTAAATATCAACAAAAAAACTAAATAAATATATAAAAAAAAATGGAACAAAATAAATAAGTCAAAAAAAAAATTTTTACGGGGAACACATAACAAGCAGTTGCCGCTCTAAATAAGAAGCACTGTGATACAAAACAATCAGATGCCGCTCTAAATAAGAAGCACTTTTATACAAAAAAAATAAGAAGCACTTTTATACAAAAAGAAGGGCTACATACATACATACATACCGAAAGTAATGAGACTACAGTTAGAATGCAGCGTAGAAGCAGAGAACCGGAAAGTGCTGTGAGAGGGCTGCTAGGCTCGATGCGAACATTATGTTCGAACAAGTCAGTGGTACATGTTTGTTCACAGTGTCGACGTGTAGTGGAGGGAGGTTCCGTCAAGTTGGACGCGAACAATTATGTTCGAACAGAGTCACTGATACGCGACGGAACCACACAAACGTAATACATACAGACCACAACCTTTAAAGTTGCAACGTGTTGCAAGGCAGTTGTCGATTTGTAGTGGGGAAGAGGTTCCGTCAAGTTGGACGCGAACTATTATGTTCGAACAGGTCACTGATACGCGATGGAACCATAGAAACATACATATATCAGATCAGTCTACACAAACTAGTGTAAAACTACAACTTAGATACGATCAAACAAGAAATAACCTTACATTGGTGATATACGAGACGACCATATCGGCCATTTGGTAGCTGTGTTGTAATCTCTCGACCGCTGTAGTGAGTCGATTGCCTTCACAGAGCCAAATACAATGAAATTTTCATTTGCAACGTATGAGTCTGTTAGTATGTCATGAATGTGGAAGATAACATATTAAGAAATTAAAACAAATCAACACATTAATACAATGTAACCTTGCCTCCATCTTATAATATCAAATGAAATATATTCCACACAATACATATATTAATCCAAGTATCATTGCAGGTATTGAACCTATAATAAAAGCATTCATCACACACCAAACCACACTGTATATTAAGATAATTATAAGATAATATTTAATGTCAACAAAATTTAAGCATAAGACTAAATCTACTATTCCTAATCTAACTCGGACTACTAGACAGACAACCAAAACACCCACCCTTATAAGAAACATAACCGAAACTACCTCAACAGACATAACCACAAGCTCAAGAATGAGTAACCCTCCTCAAAATACGTCGGGGTCCAGCATATATGAATTGCCTGCCGGGCTCCCAGACATTATTAAGTACCTTCCGACCTACGACGGTAACCCTTACGCACTTAAGAGATTCATAGAAAGAGTGGAAGAGATTTTATTGATGTTTAGAGACACAGAGCAAACTCCAAGAGGGAAAATGTATTTAAGAGCAATCAGGAATAAAATAGAGGATACCCCATTAGACTGGGATGAAATTAAGAGGAATCTAACAAGAAAGTTACTAGATAACAGGGACGAACTGACCTTAATAGAGGAACTACATGAGGTTCCTTTGAGAAGGCTGCCAATAACAAAACTGTATGATACCATTTTGGATCTAAAACGAGTATTGACATGCATGGCCGATTCAAAGGAACTATCAGCTTTAGCTATTCTAGAAAAAAAGAATTTCTATATGGCTCTTTGCTTGAAAACCTTTATTAAGGGTCTAACTGTACCACTCCGGAATCTGGTCAAAGCTTCTAGACCAAATACGTTGGATGAAGCATTTGATATAGCCATTCAGGAGAGGGATGAGTACATGCAGGAGAGACGACGGTACCCAGCAAATCAACATATTAATCGTATTTCAGACTACCAGCAGGGCAGAGGACAGTATAGAGCTCTTCCTTACTCAACCGAGAATCGTTACGGACAGGACCATCGCTCTAACAACGAGGTTAATGGACATAATAATTTCTCTAGAGCAATTATGCCACCTAAGACAGAATCAACAGATAGCCACTCACGCCAATATAGAGGTGGAAAATTCAATAGTTCACGTCAGACTAATACTAGCAGATTTAACAATCTGGAAGCCTCTTCGGAGCAACCAGCACTTCACAATTTAGAAGAAACTGTAAATTTTCAAAGACCAGCCTCAGAGAGCAGACAGGGTACCTAAAAAGTTATAAGGATAAACACGGATCGACACTACCCTATATTTTGATTAGCTCACCGTTTGGTAGGAAGCTACGCTTTTTAATCGATACAGGAGCATCGAATTCCTTTATCGATCCTAAATTTGTTCCGCTTCAGCAGAGAGAATCCTTAAGCACAAATACAGTCATAAAAAACTGTATTAAAGAAAATTCAGGTCACCCGAAAAGGTCGAATATCCAGCATTTTCCGAATTTAATTTAAAAGACACTTTTATATTTTTAATCCTCAAATTTCATGAATATTTCGACGGACTAATAGGTCTTGACATCTTATGTACTATAAAAGCAAATATAGATCTTAAAATGTTAATTTTACAAACCCCTGCGGCAACTATCCCCATTCATATTGAACGAAATAGAGCTACGGATATATTTAATATCGAAGCCAGTTCGGGAATGATAGTGCAGATACCAGTCGAATGTGAACAGGGACCATTTTTACTTGATTCCGTAGAATTAGTAGATAATGTTTACATTCAACAAGGACTCTATACAGCTGACAATTACAACGCATGGATAGAAATAGTCAACTATTCTGATCAGGATCAGACGATTTGTTTAGAATTTCCATTACTCACAACCCAATTTATTCAAGAGAAATATTTAGAATTGAACTTTCATTGGTGCAACGAAGACCCCCCAACGGACATGAAAAACGACGCGAATTTTCACGAACGAGTCAATACGGACCACCTTTCTGACGAAGAAGCAAACGAACTTAAACACCTATGTTTGCAATTTCCCTTCCTTTTTCACGAGCCGTCAGATAGATTAACATTCTCAAATACAAACAAACACAAAATAGAAACTACAGACGACATACCCCTGTATGCCAAACCCTTTAGATACTCCTACCAAGAACAAAAAGAGATCAATGACCAAATCAAAAATATGTTAGAACAAAACATAATTAGAGAAAGCCATTCACCTTGGAGCTCACCTGTTTGGTTGGTTCCGAAGAAATCCGAAACAAAAGAACAAAAATGGAGATTAGTTATTGACTATAGAAAACTGAACGAAAAAACCGTTAAAGACAGGTATCCCATCCCTAATATTAACGAAGTACTTGATAAGATAGGTAGAGCTAGATATTTTTCGACTTTAGATTTGGCTAGTGGTTATCACCAAATACAAATGGAACCGAAAGATATTCCTAAAACAGCCTTCACGGCATTAGACGGACACTACGAATTTATCAGAATGCCATTTGGTCTGACAAATGCCCCTGCAACATTTCAAAGGGTAATGAACAACGTTTTAGGTAACTTGAAAGGGAGATGTTGTTTAGTTTATCTCGACGACATCATAATTTTTTCTGGTTCATTGCAACAACACATATCAGACTTAAAAGAAGTATTCAGCAAAATAAGTGACGCCAAATTAAAGCTCCATTCACAAAAATCAAAATTTTTAAAGAAAGAGACAGAATTTTTAGGACACATTGTTACGGACCAAGGTATTAAACCAAATCCGGACAAGATTATCGCCATTCAGAAATTTCCCTTGCCTCGTTCTAAAAAACAAATTAAATCCTTTTTAGGATTACTAGGCTATTATAGGAAGTTTATTAAAGATATGGCCAGAATAACGAAACCACTTACAGTCCAATTAAAAGGCAATTTAAAATCTGTTACAATAGACCAGGAATATATTGATACATTCGAAAAATGCAAAACACTTCTTTGCAATGATCCCCTACTACAATATCCAGACCTTTCTAAAAGATTTATCTTAACAACAGACGCAAGTAACGTTGCCCTTGGAGCAGTGCTATCACAAGGACCCTTGGGTTCGGACAAGCCGGTCTGTTTTGCAAGTAGAACATTGTCTGATACAGAACGTAATTATGCCACTGTCGAGAAAGAAATGTTAGCAATAATATGGGCTGTTAAATACTTTCGCCCTTACTTGTTTGGAAGAAAATTCGTTATAGTAACTGATCATAAGCCACTTACATGGCTGATGAGTTTTAAGGAACCGACCTCCAAAATAGTTAGATGGAGAATGCAATTATTAGAATATGATTACGAAATTTTGTATAAGAAAGGTTCTCAAAACTTGGTAGCGGACGCATTGAGCAGGGTAGAAATCGACATGAACATAAATGATAGTAGCTCAATAACAGGGACGTGTGGAGATACAGTCCACTCAGCAGACGAACACATGGATGATCACATCCATATCTCAGAAAAACCCTTAAACGATTTTAACTACCAAGTAATATTGAAATATGGTGCTCCTATAGAATCTAAAACTGAAGTTATATTTAAACGAAAAACGAGACAAGTAATTTCTGAACTGTCTTTTACAGAACAACGAATTACAGATATTTTAAAGAAAACCTTGAAGCCAAACAGGACTGTTGCAATTTTTGCACCCGACGATATTTTTCAACAAATACAAGAGAGTTATAAAAAATACTTTTCAAACAATAACATTTATAACATTTTAAGATGTACTATCTTCTTAACCGATTTACTAGAAACACAGGACCAAGAGTTTCAAATTAACAAATATCACACAAATAATAATCATAGAGGTACAGACGAAACCGTTGCTCACATGAAAAGACAATTCTATTTTCCAAATATGAAATCAAAAATTGCCCAGACTATAAATAATTGCGATGTCTGTCACACCTTAAAATATAACCGCCACCCCCCAAATATTAAATTCCAAGTAACCGAAACACCTACCATGCCTTTAGATATACTACACACTGACTTATATACTATAAACGGAAAATATGTTGTTACTGTCATTGACAAATTTTCTAAGTTTGCCCTTGGATATACAATCCCTACAAGAGACGCAATAAATATAGTGAACGCTATTAGGCGATTCATAGTAGCGAACGGCATACCTAAAAAAATTGTTTACGATCAAGGGGCTGAATACAATTCAAACCTTTTCAAGGATTTTTGCAAACAATATAATATAGAACGACATGTCACGTCATTTCAACAATCCTCTAGTAATGCCCCAGTCGAAAGACTACATTCTACTCTCACTGAAGTGTATCGAATCATTTTGGAAGAAAAGAAAAAGAAAAAAGTACAGATAGACCACGAGGAGATTCTAACAGAAACTTTCATTACATATAATAACGCTATACACTCGGCTACTAAGCTGACTCCTTATGAACTGTTTTCGGGACGTACACACGTATTCCAGCAAACCATTAAATTTGACGATGAGCATGACTATCTACAAAAATTGAACGAATTCCAAAAGACAATATACCCTAAAGTATGTGAACTAGTTCAAAACAACAAGGTTCATAACATTGGAAAGTTAAATCAAGGAAGGAAAGAAGCTATCCAGGTAGAAACAGAAGACGTAGTATTTCGTAAGGAAAATAGACGCAATAAGATCACCCCTAGATTTTCAAAACAGACTGTAGATACTGATGAGGGCGTTACCTTTACTACAAACAAAAGACAAAAAATTCATAAATCTAAAATTAAGACCCAATTAGGACGCAAGTAGAGAATTCCAAATATAACCTGAATAATAACAAACATACATGGATACGATAAACAGAAAACTCAAATTGCTAAAGAAATAAATAATGTAAATAACAAGAAAAACTTTTTGGAAGGTACAGTAAAGTAAAGTGTAAAGTAAACGCTAATATAGATTTGACTATGTTACGCTTAAATAAATTGCAGAAACCTTATTAGTGCGAAACTAAAATAATTCCTAAGTTTATATATAAATACAAAAAAAGTCATGAAACCAAAATAAGAAAATGTTTACAACTTAATTTCCCTTTTATGTTAAAATACCTATGTTTACATTAGACATTAATCAGTTAACAAATTAATTCATTCCGTACCTATTAATAACACACAAATTATTGTTACATCAAACTGTATAACTTTATAGCAAGTAAGAACACACAAACATTGTAATTCATCATGTAAATATGTGAGACCTGCAAAAAGCTATGTTCAATACATCTAACCATGAGGACATCGTCAACATCATGACCCCGGAGCTACCGAACTTACTCAACAATCTGTCAGAAGCTGGTTCCAATTTCGACAAGGATTATGGAAGACAAATACGGAGCTTCACGATAGAATGGAACGCACCTTAAAGTACCATACGAATGTTTGAGTGTATTCCTTTTTTCTCACCGCGGGAATTGTACCTTTACAATAACAAAGAATGACAATCCTCATCCCGGTCTCATCACCAATCATACCCGATCATGCCATTCCTTCACGATAGAATGGAACACACCTTAAAGTACCATACGCATGTTTGAGTGTATCCTTTTCGTCACCGCGGGAATCGTACCTTTGCAATAACAAAGAATGACAATCTTCATCCCGGCCTCATCACCAGTCATACCCGATCACGCCATTCCTTCGTTATAGCCCTCTCTTCAGACTTGGGGGGAGGAGTTACCACTACACATTCCTCACTCCCCTGAAACCGTCCACATACATGAATAACCATATATTATAAAATAAGCTCATACACATGTTACACACACACTTAGAGCGTACATGGTATCGAAAATTCCAGAAAGACATTTCACCATAACGACAATGTTGCATCAGCCTCTAAGTGTGCGTTGATTGGTCAGATTACATTTGTAGCTTTGAAAGGACCGTTATAGCGAGGCGTTGTAGCCGATGCCTAGCGCAGTTTCGGCGTGAGGCAAATGAAGTTTTTGCGACGCATGGTCACTTGCATTTGAATGGTACGCAGTGACACACTTAAAACCGGAACATTAACTCTACACATTAAATGTAATTTTCAAATACAAAAAGAATCATAAAAGAAATATTTGTTACCTAATCTGTGTTTGGAAGTAAAACATACCATATAACCTAACCAACTGTCCACGTGGAGCTACGGCCCATCTATAACTCACGCACCAGTTCTGCTTCTAACAACTTAAGCAGCAACTTTTCCTCTGCCGACGCACGCACCAGTTCTGCTTCTAACAACTTAAGCAGCAACTTTGCCTCTGCCGACGCACGCACCAGTTCTGCTTCTGTCAACTTAAGCAGCAACTTTGGTTTTGCCGACTCTCGCAAATTCTTCGAGAATTGTCTATACTGTTGCTCGCGTTTGTGCAGCGTCGATCATGCAACGGTTCTATTTTACCGTTCACTGGTTGCTACTAAAACGAACTGCGTCAAATGCACTAACGAACTGCGTCATACGTGTCTGCATATAACGAACTGCGTCATATGCACAAATTTTGTCTTTACACTTAAGCACATCCCGGACGAGCCGCCAATTTGTAGTTTTTCGTTTATATAGTTTTTATTAAACAAGTAATGTAGCTTATAAGTGTAACAAATTATCAATGTTCTTCATGATTTCACATTTAATTATGACGAAACTTATTATTTAGTTTTAGTAACAACCGCTCTTGGCAACTTTCAATACTCGACTTCTGCTCTACACTCGCTCCCTTTCTATCGATAACTTGCTCTTGTCTAGGGTTGTATTTTAGAAGTATCGAAACATTTAATATCGATTACCACTGCGAGTATTCTTACTGGAACCAATTCCCACATACATAAGATATGCATATAAGCGCGGAGGCGCTGCAAGCTACGCTGGCAGCGCTGCTCCCCGAATTAGGCTAAGAAAGCTTTTGTAAGTAGACTTAAAATACACTTAATATTTGACCCTCTATTGGAGCGGGACCTTTTCCTGCTCCAATGCAAACACACTCGAAGTAATTAAATAAAGATCGACAAATGGACACAAGTCCATTTGCCAAACAAAAACAATAAATACTCTTATAACTGGGGCGGACTATTACAATGTCCTGATCTGTAATGTTAATTAGCATAAGAGTGTAAACAAATATTAATTTAGCAGGGCTAAAAAAAACAGTAGTATTAATCGATTAATCGATGAATGTATACGATAAGTCGATTGATAAGTTTTTATGTTTTGTTCTTCTTCTTTTTGCTTTAATTGACAATGACGCAATAGAAAGCAGCGCGTGCAGAAATAACGTCTCTTTTTATAATTTCATAATTAACCTTAATATCCAATAAAGCCTACAAAAATAACCCTTCACAGTTCAGAAGTGGGATCACTTGAGGTTTGAATATTAAGAGAGAATAAAAAGTGTTCGGGTAGCAGCAAGAATCATCGACGTGGGATATTTGCAATGAGATATTTTCTCAAAAAGGTCTAGGCGACAATAAATTGCAAATAACGGAATAGCTCCTTTTCTACGTGGCGGACGGATTCTCAGTAGCCAGATCTGAAATCTAAGGGATTTTGTTTGAGCGTAGTCTTAAACCGGCGTATGTATTTGTATTTAAGTTGTGGTGAAATTCGCAAGCAGAAGCACACATTGTGAAATACTTACAGTACATAAAGTTGTCTCGCTCGCTCTTATTGAATAGGAGTTGCGCGTGAGTTATAGTTCCAACGGAGTTTCAGTATCGTCTGTTGGAGAGGTGATGTCCAGGATGGGGGCTTCTTCCTCAGGAACGCTGTGGTGGTTCCTTAAACCCTTTTGGCCTTTTATATTTATTTAGAGTAACTTTTCACAACAACACATCTGTTCTGTTCAGATAGTACAATAAGACTGACTTTATTCCGCTGTTCAACATTATATATGACGGGTACATAGGTTTGGATTCTTAGAACTACACAATGTTGTAAAAATGCCCAGTCGGCATTTGTCCCTTTCCTGTTTATGTTTACAAATGGGACAATGTACTCTTGGTTCCAGATTGAACCGTAGCTATTAATATGTATATGTGTATATAAGTATGTGTCTTAGGTTTCTTATAAGTTACGATCTAAATGTCAAGTATGCACTTGAGTTACTTGTTATGATCTAATGATCGCGGAGCTCAAGGTGGATGAGTTAAGGGTCCTACTACGAGCAAGAAATTTGGCAAGCTCAGGTTCCCAAGCTGAGCTAGTGCAGCGGCTGATGGAGCATGAACAATCGGAAGAGATAGTGATGCCAACGGTTGGGCTCTCCAGCCAACAAGACGAAGCTATGTCGTCACAGGCAGCGGCAATTTCACAATTGCAGGGTGAGAGAAGTGAAAAACATGATGGCGCAGTTGGTGAGCATGCAGACGCAGAACACAGCCGTTACGGGTCAAGCTAATCAACCACTAAATCAGCAAAATAACATGGAAGTCACAAGCAACGAGCGAAGCTGTGTTGGACTGGCTACCAACAACAACATGAGGTAAGCATCGGTCAAGGAAATTGCAAAGACTTTCCCAGAGTTCGATCCCAGCGATGATAACGCTCAGTAGATCAGTTCGTCGATCGCGTCAACAAGGTGGTTGATGCTCACCTGTGGGATGAAAAGTTTTTAATGCTCGCTATTTACTCATGGCTTAAGGGTCCAGCCAAGATGTGGTTAGATTCCTCGCCTATTCTTCACACCACGTGGAACAATTTTGCAAATGCTCTTCGAGACGAATTTGGAGCAAACCCTGATGAAGCTGAGGTACACTTCAGTATGGCAAGTGCAACAAGAAGATCGAAAAAGACAGTAAAGGAATACTGTTTCCGAATGACTGCCCTTGGCGTGCGATGTAGGCTCAGCGAAGCAGCAGTTAGCCGATACGTACGAGCAGGTCTTCAGCATCGTGAACTGCAAAACAGCATTGCGGCTATTCACTTCGCTACAATAAAGCTACTTCGGGATGCAGCCGAATCTTATTTTATAAACAGAGGTCTATCGAATGCACTTAAGAAAGAGGTTCTAATGAAAGGTGGCAACTTCGAGCAAACGCAGGACAAAGATATCAAGCCACAAAAATCAAAGGACCCAATGAAGTGCTACAACTGCGGAGAGTTGGGTCACTTTGCCAATTCCTGCCCAAAAGAGAAGAAAAGGACGCGTTGTACCAAATGCAACAAGTTTCACGACCCAACAGCAGCTTGCCAAGCAGCAAATCTGATCTGATTCTAGACAAGCTATTTACCATGAGAGTTTGCGTGGAATCACACAATTATACCGCCTTCACTGATACTGGTAGCCATTCTAGTATCGTGCGCCACTCAGTCGCCAGGAAAATCAACGCCGAGCGACGCAAGTGCTCTATGAAAATTAAAGGCATTTGAGGGGGTTCGTGCTTTCATGCCGAAGCGATAATTGTGGATTTGGACATCGACGGAAAAATCATTACTGCTGAAGTATACATTGCAGGCGACCATCTATTGCAGGATGACTTTCTGTTGGGACAGGATGCCATTATTAGCGCTCAACTTGTGCTCAACTATGACCCAGAAGAAACCGATGTTAAACGGACGATTCATCGGCCGATAGATCCTGTAAGCAACAGTAAAATTGAAAAACTTCTAGTAAATTTAAAAATTGAGAAGCAACGACATAAAATGTGCAACTTGTTAGAGAGATTCTACGATGTTTTCTCTACTGGATTGCAAGTCATAGGAAAAACGAGCATTTTTCAAGCGAATATCATCGTCGAAAGCGATCAGGCAGTATCCCAAGCACCGTACCGAGTGCCTGAACCAAAAAAGGAAATAGTATGCAGAATGGTTAACGAGCTATTGGAGCAGGATGTCATAACTACATCAACATCAGAGTGTGCCAGCCCAGTGGTACTCATCAGGAAGCCAAATGGTAGCGATCGAATGTGTAGCGATTACCACCGCCTTAATAAGCTGATCAAGAAGAAAAATTTTCCAGTGCCAAATATTGAGGAGCGTCTGCAGGAGGCAACAGTGGTTACTATCAGATTGAGATAAGCGACTCCCGTTTGGATTGAAGAACGCTCCTGCCGTTTTCAATAGCCTCATAGCAGAATTGCAAAAACGAGTGCACAAGGGTGATATGATACATTATATGGTCGATATTCTTATCGGTAGACAAACGTTCAAAAATATGTATGAGAAGCTAGAGCGAATCCTTGAAGTATTGCAAGAATGCGGATTAACTTTGAACCTGGATAAATGCGAGTTGTACAAGCAGTCAATTACATTCCTAGGTCACCAGATACACCCAGGCGGTGGTGGTTGCGAATTCAAGAGTTTGACATAGAGATTGTTCATCGACCTGAAACACAGATGAACCATGTTGACGCCCTAAGCCGGGCTCCATACGAAGATGCACGGGAAGTGGATACCGCATGCCTTAAGGTGTCCAAGGCCATAAAAGACGTAGCGGATTGGTTATTTTCTATTCAACTGCAAGATAAGAAAATCCAGAAATATTGTCACCGATATGAAATTGGAAAAGAAGTCACAGAACCACGTTTATGTGATCGAGCACGATCGCCTGCCCCGCAAATATGACAGCAAGTTGTTGTGGATTGTACCAAATTAGTTGCGATTCCATATCCTTTATGAATGTCACGATAAGGCTGGGCATATGAGCATCGATAAAACAATTTCACGAATTTTAAATTTTTTTTGGTTTCCTCGAATGCGCAACTTCGTTAAAAGCTACATAAAATCCTGCGTTGGCTGTGCACTTTATAAAACACCAGGTGGACGACAGGAAGGTCAGTACCATTATAACGACATCAATCCGGTCCCTTTCTCCACCATACACATGGACCATCTTGAACCTTTTCCGAAAAGTGTCAAGCGAAACGAACATATTCTTGTGATTGTCGATGCATTCACTAAATTCACCATAGTACGAGCGGTAAAAAGTATAGCAACCAAACATGTCATGGATATCCAACAAGATGCGACCAGTTACTTGGGCATGCCAGATCGAATTATTAATGATCGTGGTACAGCCTTTACTTCGAAGGATTTTGAAAAGTACTGTAAGACGAACAACTTGAAGCACGTACTCAATGCAGTAAGAACACCAAGATCAAATGGTCATGCGGAGCGAACCAACCGAATCATTTTGTCGATTTTATTTCCTACAATCGAGAATGAAAAGCGTTGGGATGAAAATATGTGCTCAATTCAGTGGAGCATCAACACCATGGTAAACAGTACCACTAAATGTTCTCCTTTTCAGCTCTTGTATGGCTACGAGCCCCGAGATATCCTTAAAAATACCTTGACAAATGTGATACAGGATCACGATCAAAAGATGCTAACTGGTACACATTTGGAAGAGCTTAGAGTTGACGCAGCGGCAAAGATCAACGACCATAGAGCTACCGCTAAGCAGTGGCGGATCTAGGATTTGCTATAGGGGGGATTTGGAAGTTTTCTATAAATCGATGTTGGCAAAAAAAAATTAAAATCAGTACCACTTTCTTTTTTTTAGGAGTGCCAATTTTTAATTAAACAATATTTATTTAAACACTATCTTACAGTGTCATTTTTTATATATAAATACTACACAAGGTGTGTTCAAAAAACATCGCGAATTTTGAATTTGCACTGGTTATGTATAATCGAATTTCGATTTTTTTTTGTTTTGTTATGTTGGTACACTCTTCCCGAACATCTGTAGCAAGTTTCAATTGTATAGCATTTTTTGTTTGAATGTGAGAGGCGTAAAAGTTATAAGTGTTTAGCGTGCTCGCCGATTTTTTTCTATCGAAAACTATGGATCAAAGGATTAGCATCAAATTTTGTATAAATTATAAAATAAAGTGCTCCGAAACACTTGAAATTTTGGCATTACGGTAAAACTGTTCTTAGTAAAAAAAATATTTACAAGTGGTACAAACTCGTATAACAGTGCCATTTTTTCGGTCGTTCATTCTTCAAATGACCAATCCAACGTTGCAAGTCGCCGAGGTTTAAGTTTAGAGAAAAGATCCACAACTTCATTACTGGAGATTTTCACATCTCTATGTGTGTATCCCGAAGTCAAATCGTTGAGTCGATTTTCAGCCATGTTGACCCATAGCCACTCCCTTAGATCCGCCACTGCCGCTAAGAAACGTTATGATGCCAGACATTCTAATCCAACCATCTACAGCCTTGACGATCTTGTTTTGGTAGAGAATGAGCCGTCAAGCACTGGAACTTCGCGAAAGTTAGAGCCTCGCTACATAGGACCTTTTATAGTCAAGAAGGTGTTGCCAAATGACAGATATCTATTAGAAGATTTGCCTCATTCTCAACGAAAGCAAAGCCACTATACGTCGGTGTACTCTTCCGACAGATGACGCCAGATGACCCCGATGAAGATAACGATCAGGAGTATGAGTTTAATCCGGACTCTCGCGAGGACGATGAGATTTGTCAGGAGAGGCCGACTGTCAACAAATGTTTATTTAGCAGTGCTAAAAAAAACACTAGT
Organism: Zaprionus capensis; assembly: GCA_018903675.1. NCBI lineage: Eukaryota > Metazoa > Arthropoda > Insecta > Diptera > Drosophilidae > Zaprionus > Zaprionus capensis. The sequence continues at coordinate 40,860 of JAEIFN010000898.1, read as the reverse complement.
ATTCATCGATTAATCGATGAATGTATACGATATATGATTAATAAGTTAGAAAACAGAGCATGCAGAAATAATGTCTCTTTTTATAATTTCATAATTAACCTTAATATCCAATAAAGCCTACAAAAATAACCCTTCAAAAGATTAAATCAGCTGTTCTGAAAAAGCATAATGTAGTGTTGATTACCATAATAAAGTCAATTGTCCACATGCTCATAAAATGTACACAAGAAAGGAAGTGCACGCAGCACAAGCTCATTAAGTTAAATAAAATATAATATATTATAAATAATCAAATCCAGTTTATTATCAACATGATAGCAGAGTAAGGTTAATGAAACCAATCCAAGGTTAATGAAATACTCTAAGCGTTTTTAGAGAATCGAAGATTCAAACGAATAAATCAAATTGAGACGCGGTGGTTTCGAATGTTTAATAAAATTTATTGTTGCTGGTGGCTCAAGTTTGCTGCTTCCTTTTCGATAGCGAAATTTATACTATATAGAGCGGTGACCATGATTTGGCCACGCACTCTCAATTTTTTGCCGTCGGCAATTGCCGATCGACTTACAACAAGAGAGAGATTTTCATTACACTTCTTGTGCTCTCTTAACTACTATCTTATCTACTCTCTTAACTATTGCTCGAACATTCCGGCCCCGTTGAAGAGCTCCGGTCTTTAATCCATCGGAAGTCGGGCCAGCTTGTGTATTGGTCGATTAATTGTGCCTGCGGGTGTTTTTATTTCGGCTACTCGGACCTTGCCGTCCTCCCCTCGAATTGTGCGCGTTACGCGCCCGGTTATCCACTGCTGAGGGGGTGTGTTGTCGTCGTGCACTAGTACGACCGCCCCTTCCTCGAGGTTGTCCTCGCCTTTGGCCCATTGCGTTCGCTGCTGGAGGCTGAGCAGGTAGTCCTTGGACCACTTGCGCCAAAAGTGCAGTTTGAGCGCCGACAGCTGCTGCCACAGCTTCAAGTATCCGCGTCCTGGTTTCCTGCTGGTCCCGTCTGGATCGGATTCGCACGGCAGCGCCAACAAAGGCTGACCGATAAGTAGGTGGCCTGGCGTCAGCACCTCTCCATCGCTGGGGTCGCTGCTGTCGACGAGCAACGGCCTGGAGTTGAGCAGCGCCTCGACGTCCACCAGATGTGTGCTCAGCTCGTCCTGCGTCAGGTTGGCGTTGCTCGCTCCTCGCAGAAGCCTGTGCTTGGCAGACTTCACTGCGGCTTCCCAAAGTCCTCCGAAGTGCGGGGCGCGGGGGGGGAATGAACCTCCACTGAACTCCTCTCTCCGCTGCGAAGTTCACCAGCCTCTCCTCGTGGTTGTGGAACGCCGTCTGCAGTTCCCTCAGCACGTTGCTCGCTCCAACGAAATTCGTCGCGTTGTCGCTGAATATCGTCTCCGGTAATCCGCGTCTCCCGATGAACCTTTTAAAAACGTTCAAAAAAGCATCAGTGGATAAGTCGGTTACCAGATCTAAATGCACCGCCTTTGAGGCAAAACAAACAAAAACGGCAACATACATTTTAACCGGTGGTCTACCCCTGATTCTATAGCTAACATAGAACGGCCCACAGAAGTCTACTCCGCATACTCGAAACGGCCGACCTTCTCGAAGACGATCAGCAGGCAAATTTCCCATTAGTTGCCCCAACAATTTTGGTTTATATCGGAAACAGTGTATGCAATTCCGAACAACTGCAGTGCATAAACTTCGAGCATTTACTACCCAAATTTGCTGCCTCAAAAGTCCAACAAGCACTTTTGGGCCAGCATGGTAGTGCCTACGATGCAAATAACTGACAAAGAGTTGAATAAATCCTGACTTCTTTGTCATTAAAAGCGGAAATTTAGCGTCATAAGAGAGAGGCCCGTGTAGCAAACGTCCTCCTACTCGAATGAGCTCAAATTGTATTCCATTTTTGTCAAATACATCAATAAATGGATTCAGCGATTGCAACATTGGTCCTAGAACTACTGATTGTCTCAATAATTTCAATTCGCTTTTGAACGATGTGCTTTGTACTACGGCGATCAGTTTTAGAAATGAAATATTTCTTTCTGATGCCGACACCACGAGAGAGTCTGATTTGAGCCCTTTGTAACAGAATCGAAGCACATAAGCCATTATGCGAATCAATTTTGGAAAGCTGGAGTGACGATTAATTAAGTCAACAAAACAATTTGGCTCAGCTTCTGTCAAAGTACATACAACAGCACTTTTTTTGTCTTCGGAAGATTTGATTTCCGACGCTATTTCAACCAGATGAAGCTGAGGCCATTGGTCTTCCTCCAATTTTAAGAAACTTGGCCCATCGAACCATAACGAGCTAACAATCTCGTCTATGTCGGTTCCTCTCGATACTAAATCTGCCGGATTAGCATCTGTTGGAACGTGACGCCACACAATACCTTTCGACAACTCCTGAATTTCTGCAGTTCTATTTGCCACAAATGTGCCCAATGTGCCAGAATCGCGTTGTAACCAATACAGCACAATCTGTGAATCCGACCAGAAATTCAAACTTTCTATATTGAATTTTGATAAAGTTGGCGCAATTTGGTGCCAGAGCTTGGCCAGCAAGAGCGCTGCACATAGCTCTAGTCGGGGTATTGTTTTCACGCTTAGTGGAGCTACCCTAGACTTTGCAGTAAGCAATGTAACGCCAACGTCTCGGTTGTTGCAAGTTCGAACGTATATGCAACAACCATATGCATGACTGGATGCATCGGCAAAGCCATGTATCTGAACCCTTTGATACATATTTAGACATACGTACCTAGGGATGCGGATTTTATGTAAATCGCGTAATGTCATGGTAAACTTGTTCCATGTTGTGTAGAGACTCATTGGAATGGCTTCATCCCAGTCTATCTTCAGTCTCCACAACTCCTGCAACAAAATTTTGGCCTTGGTAACAATTGGACACAGCAAACCAAGAGGGTCAAACAAACGAGATGCTGCAGACAATATGTTGCGTTTCGTTGGCTTAGCCGAAGCAAAACTGTCCACATCGAGATGATATTTAAATATATCCTCTTGAGGTGCCCAGCGCATCCCAAGAGTTTTTACGGAACTCTGGTCATCGATTTTGAGGGTCACTTCTTCGTTACCTTTTGTTTTGAATGACAGATCATTACAGTTGGTTGCCCACTTGGCAAGTGGAAAACATCCTGATTCCAATATATTTTTAACTTCGTTGCAAATAGTGTTAAGTTCTTGTACACTATCTGCTCCTGCCAACATATCATCAACATAAAAGCACTTCTTAATCACATCTGATCCAATAGGATGTGATTGTGCGTGTATGTTGGCTAGCTCAAACAAGCAGCGTATCGCCAGAAAAGGTGCAGAAGCTGTACCGTATGTGACTGTATTAAGTCGGTATGCCTGAATATTTTGTGAGGTATTTTCCCTCCACAGAATAAGTTGCAAATTTCTGTCTTTTTCAGAGACATTTATCTGCCTATACATTTTTGAAATGTCAGCAGTTACGGCATACTTATTCAACCGAAAATTAATCAGGATTGAATATAGCTCCCTCTGAATTGTCGGCCCCACCATCAGTGTTTCGTTAAGTGAAACAGCTGTTGACGTCTTACTAGAAGCGTCGAAAACTACACGAAGCTTGGTGGAGGAACTTTCAGGCCTAAGAACGCATTGATGGGGAATATAATAATGCTGTTCTAGAGGAGGTGACTTCAGAATGGACATGTGTCCCAATTTTAAATACTCGTTCATGAAGTCATGGTACATAGTTTTAAGAACTGCATCCTTTGATATTTTACGCTCAAGTTGCAAAAAACGCCTTTCAGCAGTTTGAAAGGACAGGCCAAGAACCTTTGGATCGGTCTTGAAAGGGAGATCCACTTGGAAACGACCAGAAGATAACTGCTTTACAGTTTTCTCGAAAAACAGTTCACAAGCCTGTTGTTCAGCTGTTTGGCGAACAGCCTTCGATTCGAATGGAGATTGATCCAATTCCCAGAAACGGTTAACTAACGAATCGAGAGAACAATTAGTTTGGGCCATTAAACACCCACTGAACTGATGCCTAGGCACTTGTCCAGTACATTTGCCTGCTACTATCCATCCTAGCAGCGTTTTTTGCATTATAGGAAGTTCAGAACCTAATTTTATTTGTCCAACGCACAATAATTCGTAGAACAATTCTGCTCCCAAAAGAATGTCCACCTTCGATGGTCTATTGAATTCTGGGTCTGCCAGTTTTATATTTTTGGGTATTTTCCAATTTGAAATACCCATGGAATGTCCAGGCTGTGTTGTCGAAATGGATTTCAATACCCAACATTCAGCCGAAAAATTGTGAGAGTTTATGCGCGACTGAACAGAGGCACATATCTTATTTTTGCTGTCTATTGTTGCACCGCCAACCATCGAGATAGCTAAAGATGTTGGCTCCCGTTTGAGCCGTAACATCTGAGCCATGCTCTCAGACATCAAATTGATTTGGGAGCCACTATCAAGTAAGGCCCGTGCAGGATGCAACTGACCAAATCTGTCTTTAACATTAACGACAGCTGTGGCGAGAACAATTTGGTCATTGTTTGATACATGCCCTAAATACGAATCTGACATAGTCGCTTGAAGACTGGATACCTCACCTTGAGCAGAGGTAGTATACCTGTGCAGCAACGAATGGTGAGGCTTCGAGCAAATTCGACATTTTGATGCCTTACATTGTGACACCGTATGCCCCACAACCAAACAATTTAGGCACAACTTTTGTGTTTTGACAAATTCAAAACGTTGCATAACTGATATAGCAGCAAACGATGGACACGTATCAAGATTGTGCGTTTCTGACTTGCAGAAGACGCACACAGACGATGATGAACGCCCTCCATCAGCACAAGCAAAGGACGATTTAGACTGATGGGGCTTCTTAGCGTCAACTCGCGACCTTGTTTTGTCCCGAGTTGACTCTTCTGCCGACAGATACTGATATCTTTTATTCAATTGTCTAGCACAATCTTCCCAAGATGGCAGCATATCATAGTCAAGCTGCTCTTCAAAACGAGATTTGGTAACATGGTCTACCTTTGCCATGACCATGTGAATTATCATTGCATTAGCAATGTCTTTGTCGTTTCCTAACGACGACAACGAAGAATAAATAGCAGACACCGTATCTATGATCGATCTTAAACTCGATGCAGATGGTTTTGTCATGCTAGGTATATCAAACAATTGTGAAACTGTATCAAAGAATATAAGACATTTATTGTCATATACTGCTTTGAGACTAGCGAGGGCCTTTGGGTAGTTACAATCCGTTAATTGATACGGCTTAACTACCCCCAATGCTTCATCTGACAAACACGAAACTAAGTGATTGAACTTTTCGACGTTTGATAAGGAATTGTCATTATCGACTAAGCTTTCAAACAGGCACATAAAATTTTTGTACTCCGAATGTTTGCCACTAAATGTTGGCAAACGCATTTTCGGCAATTGGGATCGGTGGCTCGAAACTACGGAGCAATCATGATCAGTTCTTGGCCCTGAGGTCGGCTTGGATGCGTTAATGTACAACGCTCTTGTGACGACACACAAGTCCTCTAATGGCCCTCTAGAATCATTAAGAGGGCTTAAGTAATCCAGATCAGTCTGTAAATCCATTGCCTTTTGTATATATCCTTCTAAAAGCTCTAATCGGCACGCTAACTCTGTTTTATCAGATGAAATGGTCTTTGCTTTAATTGCTGTTTGCATACGAGCAATATCAGCACTAACTTTGTCAAATCTTTGCAAGCACATTTGTAGTTTTGCACTTGTCTTGCTGATTTGTGGCTTTTCACTTGTCTTTTCGGTCTCAGACATGTTGACTAAATGAAACACTTATAGAAATCAAAAAGGAATAAGTGTCACAAACTTTGTGAGCTACCCTCGCAACGGCGCTGACTATGTAAATCTAACTTGCTTATACACACACACGCGCAAACTATGCGTTGTGTGAGCAAACAAACGAAAGTGATCCAAGCGATCCGAGAATAAGCAGGCTAAACTTTTGCTGTAACTACGTTTGTAGGCAGCAATGTAAAAAGCGGGGTGCGGGGTATGCAATGCAACAAGAGAATATATGCACACGCACTCTAAGTGGTGTGTATATCAAACAAACGAAAAGAGAAACAAGAGAAAACGAAAATCAAATCAAACGTTTTCTGTGCTACGTTTGTAGACAGCAATAGAATATGCGGGGTGCGGGGTGACGAAATGCGAGAAGCGCCAAATGCAAGCGAAGTCGAAACAACGAAAGTATGTGAGCCCAAAGGAAGGTTCGAGGTGAACGAACGCAACAACAACTGTATGTGTGTATATGCAAACTCTAACATGCACGTACATATGCAGTTTATGTATTCACAGCTGTTCCAAGTTAGCGGTCAATATGTAATAAAATATATACGCTAACCGAAGATCGAACAGCGACAATTTGCATTTACACGCACACACTCAATTATTGAATAAATATATAAGCCACCAATTTTATGTTTTTAGCTAAGGTAAATGTTGCCGTTTTTGTTTCTTATTATTTATTATTTAAGCAAGCAGGTTAGTATTATAACACAAATGCAACGTATTATGGCCTTTTTTATTTAATGTTCTTTTGTTGTTGGGGTTAGTTGCTCATATGTGCATCTATGTATATGTACGTATGTAGACATACATATTTATGTTTCAATGTAAATACAAATGTATCGATGTGTGTAGAAGCAATCACGTACACACGTATATACATATGCAGGTACACAGCTTGCATGCAATATTTAAAGACTATGTTAAGTATCAAAATTTGAGCACTTAGTACATGTGATTATGTACTCCTATATTTATTTCGACAATTTCGTCGTTCCAAGCAACAAGACTTGCTCAATTTTTGATACTGAATACCTGTAGGCTGTCTAGAGAGTCGATAGACATTGAGCGACGACTAGCTTCCATTTAAGTCCAGCGGCGACAACGAAAACGGCTTGGCAGTTGGTTCCAGCGGCGACGACAGTCGGCTTTGCAGGTGGCACACTTTGTTAATATTGTCTTTAATTTGGTTTCACCACACACACGAACGCGCAAGCAACAGCCAACCAGCACACAATAATTCTCAAGAATTTAAAAACAATTTATTAAAACACACCGAAGTCCCTGCTCGGGCGCCAATGAAAAATCTCTAAGCGTTTTTAGAGAACCGAAGATCAAACGAAAAAATAAATCAAATTGAGACGCGGTGGTTTCGAAGTTTTATAAAATTTATTGTTGCTGGTGGCTCAAATTTGCTGCTTCCTTTTCGATAGCGAAATTTATACTATAATAGAGCGGTGACCACAACTTGGCCACGCACTCTCAATTTTTGCCGTCGGCAATTGCCGATCGACTTACAACAAGAGAGAGATTTTCATTACACTTCTTGTGCTCTCTTAACTACTATCTTATCTACTCTCTTAACTATTGCTCGAACAGTGCGAAATATTAAAAAATACTAATACGATAACAAAACTTTTAATAAATATTAAATCAATAAAGTGAAAAACATTAAAAACATAAACTAAAAGGGTCGATGGCAACAGAATAAAATTTTACAAAAAAAGTTCACGTGCACGCTTTGATAAATTACATGGAAGTAGAAAAGTGTGACCCATCAATATGAAAATGAGCAAAAAATGCATGAAGTAGAAAAAGATATAAATGTAGAGTACAAACATATTAAAAGTGAAACGAAAAAAATGAGTGCACACGCGAAAATCGAAGACATTGCTATGCCCGTATTCGATGGAGTAAATTTTGGAAGCTGGAAGTTTAACTAATGACAATACTAGAATACAAAGAGTGCAAAGAACCAGCAGTGCAAATTAAAACAACGGAAGATAATGAAGCAACATGGAAGAAAACAGATTTAAAAGCAAAAACAATTTTAATCAGTACAATATCAGATAAACAGTTGGAATATGTGAGTGAGTGCTAAATTATGAAATTATGAACATATTAAATAAAATTTATTCGACAAAGTCAACAGCCCTGCATATACTGTGCAGAGGGAAAATCGACGAAATCAAACTAAAAGACTACGAAACAGTGGAAAAATTTTTTATAGTATTTGAGACAGCAGTGAATCAATTTAAAAACGCTAAAATTTACTCGACAAAGTCAACAGCCCTGCATATACTGTGCAGAGGGAAAATCGACGAAATCAAACTAAAAGACTACGAAACAGTGGAAGAATTTTTTATAGTATTTGAGACAGCAGTGAATCAATTTAAAAACGCTGGAGGCACCATAGACGAAAACGAAAAATGCGGTATTTGATAAAAACGTTACCAACAAGCTACAGTTATATTGGAGACTTCTGAGATGTGATTCCGGATGCACAACGAACAGTAGAGTATGTAAAATCAAAAGTAAAAGAAAAAAGCTTGAACAGAGGTCCAGTGGAGAGACGAAATAACGTAAGCACATTTAACACCAAAATTAAAAAAGACTGCTATTTGTGTGGCAAAACAGGAGATATACAAAAGGACTGCTGGCATGCTGTGCAAAATGCGAAGGCGATAGCAGACAACAACAACAAGACAACAGGCGTTATCAGAACACGAAACAAAGAGGCGGTCAAGACAGAGGTCAACATCATGGAAGTGGTCGTGGACGTGGAACTGGACGTGGATATCACTCAGGAGACAAGAAAAAAGCGACGGCATACAGTCATGGACAATAAGAATGATAAAAGGCGAAAATATAATAAAATGTAATAACAGCGAAAGTAGCAACGAAGCCGAAATAAATTGGTTATTAGATAGCGGATGCACTGATCACATTATAAACGATAGTAGATTATTTAAAAACTGTGTAAATTTGAAAAATCCGATTGTTGTTAAAGTAGCGAATGGAAAAGAATTGCAAGCGACAAAGATTGGAAATGTAGAAACATATTTTAGGTTCAACATAGCCTTAACGGCAAAACTACGCATCTCGCGATGTTGGTCGACGAGAAGTCGTATAAGACCCTGACGGATCTCAAGGGTAATGCTAAATTCCGCTTTGGCAGAGTTAAACTTATCCTAAAGAACTCCCCCGTCAGGGTCTCCCCCTCTCCTGCCCTGCCACCTTCCCCTTCTCCAACCATTCCCCCCCTATCAGCGCCCCTCCGGCAGCGGCAACGGTGGCCTCCGCCGGCGTGACAGCATTGGCTGCTGCTCCGGTGGCATCTACCAGCGCCGCAGCCGTAGTGGCGCCGATCACCACCATCCCCAAACCCCCAGTCATTGTGGTGACTGCCCCCAAGCCCACAACGGGCCGCACGAGGCCGGTGGTTGGCAGTGGACGCCCGCTTGTCCCTTCCAGACCAACCACCAGCGCAGTGCGGAAGCATCCGACGAGGATACCTCCGGCGACCGTGGTCGCAAGGCGACCGCCCCCGAGTAGTTCCTCCAGACTGCCGAAGGGCATCCGGGGCAACGACTCTCGGGGGGGGGCAAGGCAGGCGGCCTTGTCTCAAAAGCCCTGAAGGAGGATGCGGAGCGCCATTAAAGTGCTCCAGGCGAACCTGCACCACGCCAGAGGAGCGTCCGCCACCCTGTGCAGGATCGCCTGTAAGGATGCTATCGACCTGGCTCTCGTCCAGGAGCCATGGTTGATCGGTGGCCACATCCGTGGACTATCATGCGGATCATGTAAGTTACTATATGACCGTATGGGTGGTGCCCCTCGCACCGCTATTGTTGTAAATAACAGTGTGAGACACTTCCCTTTAACTAATTTCATCCACAGAGACCAGGTGGCAACGGCTATTGAGGTAGCCACGGCTGAAGGTGTCCGGGAAATAGTGATAGCCTCTGCCTACTTCCCGGGCGACGTGGATGACGTTCCCCCAACAGAGGTTCAGCGGCTGGTGGAGTTCCGCCGCTGCACAACAAGCCGCTCGTGATCGGCTGTGATGCAAATGCGCATCACACGATCTGGGGAAGCAGCGACGTAAATAAACGTGGTGAGTCCCTCTTAGAATATCTATTGTGTTGTCAATTAGATGTTGCTAACATAGGGTGTAAGCCAACTTTTATTAACGCTATTAGGGAAGAGGTTCTCGATCTTACCCAAGTCAGCAACTCTATTGCGAGTTCGCTGGTCAACTGGCGGGTCACAGACGAAGCCACGTTGTCGGACCATCAGGGAGGTTCGACCTCCCTGGCCAAGTCGAGATCCGCCAGAACTCCTTCTGTCCCAAAAAGACAAATTGGACATTATTTAAAGCCTCTGTAGCTTTTAAAGCAGACTCGTTGGTCAGCAACCCTAGTTCTATCAGTGAGATAGAAATTGCTGCCAACCTGCTTCAAGATGTGCTAATCACATCCTTCGAAGACAGCTCTGTTCGGAAGACCTTAAAGGTCAACCGAAAAGTTCCTTGGTGGAATGACGAACTGGCTGCTCAAAGAAGGAAGGTTAGAAGCCTTTTCAACAAGGCCAGATCTAACCGTATCAGCTGGGACGTCTATAGGGACGCTCTCACTAATTACAACAAAACCATTAGGCGTGCTAAGCGCGATACGTGGCGCAGCTACTGTGGTAGCATTGAATCGCTGCCAGAGGCAGCGAGGCTCCACAAAGTATTGGCCAAAGGGTCGTCTAATGGGATAGGGCTACTCAAAAGAGCGGATGGCTCTTTCACTAAAGATCGCAGGGAAGCACTTGAACTTCTTCTTCAAGTCCACTTCCCAGGTTCGGTGGCGAACCCAGATCTATCCAGTCACGATGACGCCACCCTGTCACCAGACTCACGTGGGTCCAGTCTGTCAGGGACTATCTTCGACCCTGAAAAGGTCAAATGGGCTGTAAATTCCTTCGCTCCCTTTAAAGCCCCAGGGGGCGATCAGATATTTCCAGCCCTTCTACAGAACAGCCTGGATCACACTCTCGATCCGCTGGTCGGTCTCCTTAGACCCAGTCTCACTTGAGGATACATACCTATCTCTTGGAGGAGAGTCAATGTGGTATTTATTCCTAAACAAGGGAATCGTCCCTCTGACCGGCCGAAGTCATATCGGTCTCACCTCCTTTCTGCTTAAAACAGCGGAAAGGCTCGTAGACCTGCACATTCGGTGCTCTCTGCAGAAAACTCATCCTCTGCATCCCACGCAGTTTGCGTACATAGCCTGAAGATCGACTGAGGTCGCTCTCCACAAGCTAGTTGGTAAAATCGAGGGAGCCTTCATATCCAAGAATATTGCTCTGTGCTCTTTTCTTGGGCACCCTCTGCCTTCGACAATACCGGCTACGGGTCTATTTCTGCTGCGCTGGAACGCAGAAATATCGCCCGTCCTATAATCCGATGGATTGATGCTATGCTCAAACATCGGACTATTTCATCTACCTTGGACTCCACGACCGCTTTCATTAGTGCGGTTAAAGGATGTCCCCAGGGAGGGGTCCTATCCTTACTCTGGTCCTTAGTAGTTGATGAGCTACTGAGTATTCTCGCCGAACAGGGCGTGCAAGCAATCGGCTATGCTGACGACCTGGCTCTCATAGTGAACGGGAACTTTGCCAACACCGTGACAGAACTGATGCAATCTGCTCTGAACACGGTTAGTAGATGGTGCGAAGATGTAGGTCTTAGCATCAATCCACAAAAGGCGATTATCGTACCCTTCACTAAGCGCTATTCTGTTGACATAGGTCAATTGCATATTGGCGGCTCTCCCGTGGGACTCTCCAACGAAGTCAAATATCTAGGGGTAACTCTTGATAAAAGACTGAACTGGAATTCCCATCTAAATAACACCCTATCAAAGGCAACTCATGCCATGTGGGCATGTAGAAGATTCTTTGGTAGGACCTGGGGTCTCAAATCATGCACCATTCGGTGGTTATTTGAGATGATGGTAAGACCCATCGTCACCTACGCCGCTATTGTGTGGTGGCCCAAGGTCACGCAGGTCAGCTCCATTAAGAAATGCACTAAACTGCATAGGCTGCTTTGCCTCTCTCTAACGGGTGCACTTCGCACCTGTCCCACAGCAGCTATGGAGTCAATTCTAAATTTGACACCGCTGCACATTCAAATTCAAGAAGTCGCTGCTATGAGCCTTCTTCGCATCAAGCTCCAATCTGGGCTTCTAGCTACCGAATCGGGGCATGCTAGACTTATCAAAGACATTCCTGGCTTAGAGATCTGCTCTAGATCAGATTCTATGACCAAGGAACTCTTCTTTGGCGCTGAATTCAAAACTCTCATCCCAGACCGAAGGGACTGGGGTGCTGGCAACCCCATCAGTGACCCCCATGGCATACACTGGTATACCGATGGGTCAAGGACTGATCAGGGGGTTGGAGCTGGGGTACATGGTCCAAACTCCAAAACCTCGATTGCTATGGGCAAATGGCCCACAGTCTTTCAATCCGAGGTTCATGCCATCGAGTTCTGCTGCCGTCTTATCCTTGAGAAGGGGATTAGAGGAGCAAACATTTATATGTTCTCGGATAGCCAAGCGGCCATACTAGCCCTCTCCTCAAAAAGAGTAGGTTCGCGTATGGTGGCTGACTGTTGGAACTGCCTCCAGAGGCTCTCCAACAGGAACAAAGTTACCCTCCTATGGGTACCTGGACACTCTGGTTTCCAGGGCAATGAGCTAGCGGATAAACTAGCGAGGGCGGGGTCATCAGCCCCTTTGCATGGCCCCGAACCCTTCTGCGGCGTGGGGTGGTCAACCATCTCATCCATTGTGAAAGCATGGGCGGTTAGGTTGACCGAACGCTATTGGTTCTTCCAACCAGGGATGAGGCAGGCTAAAGAGCTTACAAATCCCTCGGTTAAACGAAGAACAAACCTACTCTCCAGGAGAGATCTCTATCTCCTTATAGGTTACCTTAGTGGTCAGCACGTGGTGAACTATCACCTCGCAAAAATGCGTCTGTCCTCAGATACAGAATGCAGGCTCTGTAGAGAGGACGACGAAACCACCAAACACATTCTATGTGATTGTCCAGACTTGGTTTGGGTTAGGAGGAAGCATCTGCACGTGGAAATCGCAGTTCCCGAGCACATTGTCCATTCCTCTATTATAGCAAAAAGCTATAATAGATCGGCAGTGGACATTGGTAGGTGGTTAATGAGGGAGGCAAACATGCATAGGCGATATAAGCCAGAAATTATGAACACAGTAGCTTATTTAAAAAATCGAACAATCGCAAACACTGCAGTAAATAAAAGCCCATACGAAATATTTTTGGTATAAAACCGAATGTAGAAAATTTAAAAATATACGGAAGTAGAGTTTTTGATAGAGTTCCAGAAGTACGTAGACCGAGCAAATGGGATAACAAATCGGAATTAGGAGTTTTAGTATACAAACGGATATAGGGTTTTAGTAAACAATAGAGTAATAAATGCAAGACATGTTCAAATATTGGAAGAAAAAACAAAACTAATTTGCCTAGAGAAAAACAAACAGAATGATATTGAAAGTGAAATAAATGAAAATGAAGTAGATGATAAAGACAACGCTAAGACAGACGAACCAAAAGACAGCGATGAAAGCGAGAGTGAGGAGAACAATTAACAGTACAGAGAACATCAAATAGAAAGAAAAAACCGGTAAATCTATACGGTAATCCAGTAACACATTTTATTTATATTAATTATGTAAATGCAATTGTACCGAACTTTTTCGAAAAAGCGATGAATAGCAATGAAAATCAAGAATGGCTCAGAGCAATGAATACAGAAATGCAATGCTTAAATAAAAATAATACGTGGCAAATTGTAGAAAAGCCGAACAACAAAAAGATAATAGATGTTAAATGGGTGTACAAAAAGAAATGTGATGGGACATACAAAGCCAGACTAGTAGTAAGAGGTTTCCAACAAAGAGAACGACTATAAAATGTATGTTCACCAGTAGGAAAAATGCAAACATTAAATATATTACTTTCATATTGTTGTAAAAATGGTCTGTTTATAAATCAGATGGATGTCGAAACAGCCTTTCTCAATGGCTATGGAAAATCAGAAGTTTATGTGAATGAACCAAATGGTTACGAATCAGGAGAAAACAAAGTTTATAAATTAGGAAATTATACGGATTGAAAGAGAAGCCTAGAGCATGGTACGAATGTTTGCATTAATATCTCCCGCTGTTGTCGCTGGTGCAGTCGCTGCCGCTGCTGATGTTGTCGGTGCTGGTGCAGGTGTTGTCGCTGCTGGTGTCGGGTTCCTGCAGTTGGCCGCGGCCTGGAATTTGCTGACCAAGCGCACGTGGCGGATGTTTAGGCTACGCTGGCCAGTAGTCCCACGGTTTTGGGAATGCTGACCAAGTGCACGTTGTTTATGTAACCTTGCCTCGTGAGAGGTTGCGCTTCTCGTTGTTGTGCAGCAATAACTCCTCCCCCTTTAAACGCGGACGTCCTCGGTCGCGATGTATAACCTCTTTTGTGTTGTGGTTGGCTTAGGGTCTTCCTTAGGGACTGCTGCATTGGACACCTTGAGGGTTACTTGGTGACTTTTCCTTCTGATTATGAATTTTGCGGGCAGTACTACCAGCAGAACTATAAGTGTTGCTGACATTGTGAGGTTTGCTGTTATGCTGATGTTGTGACTTCCGTTCAATCGTTCCAACTCCTTTGTATTGTTTATATTGACTTCCTTTAACATTTGTAGAGATAATACTTCATCTACTTTTCTTTTCTCTGCCATTAGTAGCAACAGAGGTGGTGTCGCTTCGACGGGAGTCATGGACTTTGAGATATAGGTGTCATCTCCAACTCTTATAGTTGCATTTACAAACTGTATGAGGAACGTCCCCTTCAGGTCCATCTTTTCCATGTCTATTTCGATTGTTCCCACGAAGTCGTTTAACAGGAGCGTGCCGGTGAACAGCTCTTCATGGTTGGGTACGTGTTGGCTATTTATTATTTTACATTGTGGTATTTGGTTTTTTAACAAGTGAGTGATACATTTATCGTCGCTTAAATCTATTAAATTATTTCTATTACAAATTATCTTGTCATTGTGTGTTTCACATGGTTCTTTCATTCCTAGAATTTGCTGATTGCATCTTACTATATTATATC
Organism: Zaprionus capensis; assembly: GCA_018903675.1. Taxonomy (NCBI): domain Eukaryota; kingdom Metazoa; phylum Arthropoda; class Insecta; order Diptera; family Drosophilidae; genus Zaprionus; species Zaprionus capensis. Next base: position 25,789 of record JAEIFN010000898.1, on the reverse strand, counting down.
TCCTACCACTAACTCATTTGCAATTAGTGGGATATTGATCATGTAGAATGTTTTTATAGTTAGTCGCTATTTTTATTTTAGAGATTTCAAATAATTCTTCTGGGTTTATAAATAATATATCGTCTGTTTCTAGGATATTAGTAATTTTCTTTATTTCTACCTCTGACAGAATTAATGAGTTTATGGTATTAGTTTTCGCCCAGTCTATTGCGTAAATTAGGGTATTTAATTCCTCTTTAAAGGCGTGGATCTTATATATTAGTGTGGTGATTTTTTGGTTTTTGAATTCTGGGTTATCTTTTTCTGTTTTTATGATTGTGTTTGTTATTTGAGTGATTTGGTTTAGTCTGTCGTTTAATACTCTATTTATTACAATCTGTTTGTTATTATTTTCTAGTTGTTCATTTATTTTATTTCTAATTATTTCGTGATCATTATGGTCCGGCGTGCCAGCCAACCATTTCCAAGCTGTACCCAAGATATCTATTGACCTTGTTTTCCTTTGAAATGGCCTGAGCCTTCTTAGGTTTGCCTCTGCTTTTAAGAGTTCGAATGCGAGGAATGGTTTAATAGGTTATGGAACGCTGTTTCATATTCTTCTACGTCAAACACATGAATGATCTTGAATGTGCCGTTTTGAATTGCTGCGATTCCTGTCTTGATGGGTATCAGCTGTGAGTGTGAATAGTCTAGTATGGTCGTGATGCCAAAACATGTTGGCAAGAAAAGTAACCTGGAAGAATATCATGTTTTTATATTATTTTTATGAACCACTTTTCCTGAACGAGTTTTAATTGTTGTGTTTCTGTCTTCTGCAACTATTTCTTTTCTGTATTTTGGCGACAATTTGCAACCTAACGTTTTATCTATCCTAATATAGACTACGTCGCCTTCGTTGTATGGCTTTATGGGAGATTTCTTTTTATTGTGGTATAGAATAGTTTCTTCCTGTTTATTTTTCAATTTTTGAATGACCTCTTTGCGTGCCGAATCTAGTGTTTGGGGGTCTGTGATTTGTCGGTGGTCGAAAAATATATCTATTGGGTTTGGTTTTAGTGGTTGAGTGGACAGATGCATTGTACTCTTGAACGGCTTTGAAGATTATTTCTTCGAATGTGGCCGCGCCAGAATCTTTGCTTAAACATCTCATAATTTCTGTTAGAGTCGAGTGAAATTTGTCGACTTGACCGTTGCTGGTAAAGGAAAAAGGTGGTCGTGTAGACGGATGCTTTTAGCTGTTCTTGTTCATAATGATCAACTTAGGCACACCGAAGGCTATCATTATTTTCCTTAACGGGTGTTTCAAGTCTTCTGAGGCTTTTGATTTTAGCAGTTTAATTTGGGCGTACATAGAAAATTTGTCTATGGCTGTGAGTACCAATTGCTTTTGTGTGGTGTAAATGTCTATATGGATAACCTGACCGGGATAAGTAGGTATGGGAGTTGGTTGGATTTCTCCGATATTCTGGTGTCTGTCATACTTGGATAATTTGCAAGTTTCGCATGCCTTCGCTGTCGCTTCAGTTTTTTTTCGGAGGCTTGGGAAGAAGAACTTGTTTATTATTTGTAATTTGTTTTCCGCTGCGTTCCTATGTGCCCTCATGTGTTCTTTCGCTACTATGTCGTCCTGTTTGTCTTTCTCAGTTATGTCTTTCACCTGTTTTTGCGTGTACCTGACCTTATACCCACTGAAATGAATCGGATCGATGTTCTGTATTTTTCCCATGATTCTTTCTGCGGTAAATAAACCATTTACAAGTTTTGGATCTAATCGATCCTTTAGGATCCGAATTAGCTCTTCTTTTGAATACTCTTTCCTCTTGACGATATGTCGATGGTAAGTGGGGAAGGGTATGGAGAATTCTTCGGACTCCTCCTCTGAGGTTAACAGTAGTAACTGGTTTTTGAAAACCTGACCTTATACGCACTGAAAAGAATCGGATCGATGTTCTGTATAAGCAACCTTTACACAAGCAACGTTCTATTAAAGCAACCTCTGCATTAGCAACTTTTTTTATTCCAAAATTTCTGTACAAGCAACCATGATTTTATTTTTCGATTTAATTTTCATTCTTCCGTAAAAATGGAGAAGAAAGGCAGAGTATCAATTTCTTTGAAAACAAAATTATTAATTGAACTCCAAGATGGCAAGACACCGACAGAGATCTGCAGAAGCTACAACATCCATAAGTCGACTTTAACGAGGATAAAAAATAATAAAGAAAACTTGGAAGAATTCGCCTCAAAAACGTATGTTAATCAAAAAAAATTAAGCGAATGAAGCCATTAAAAAATCCTGATCTTGATGATAAACTATACGCGTGGTTTTTACTACGGAGAGAAGCAAACGAATTGGTTTCAAACGAGATGCTCAAAGTTAAAGCACTAGATTTAAAAAGGTCACTCGATGGACACCAAGAATTTTCAGCCAGTGATGGCTGGCTTGATAAATTCAAAAAACGCCACGGCATAAGAATTTTGACGGTTTCCGGTGAAAAACTTTCCTGCAATGCTGAGAGTGCTGCTACATTTACAAGCGATTTCAAAAAGATTATTGCCGAAAATGGGTTTTTACCGGAACAGATCTACAATTGTGATGAAACCAGTCTGATTTACAAAGGTTTGCACAAGAAAACAAACACTACCGTTTTCGAAAAAACTGCTGTAGGACGGAAATCCATGAAGGAAAGGGTCACCATTATGCCTTGTGTAAATGCAACTGGGACGCATAAACTCGATTTGATGATGATTGGAAAATCTAAAAATCCTCGGTGTTTTAAAAATGTAAATTTACCACTGTATTACAAATCATCCAAAAATGCTTGGCAAACTTCTGCGCTTTTTAGAAGTGGTAAAATACCGCCAAAGTTTTTAAGTTTCAAGTATTTAAATTTACATTTTAAATAATAGGGTATCTAATCCTAATTTTTTATTAAAATTTTTCAGCTTCAATTAATATAATAAAAAATTTTATAAATTTAAAATTTCACTTCATAAATTTATTTTTATTTAAATTATAAACAATTTAACTTTTACTAAAATAATTTATTTGTGTAATTAGTGTAACCGCTTGCACCAATTTTATCTATACTTTTTAATATTACTGTTTCTAAATTTCTTTAATTAACAAAATTAATTACTGCGACTATAAAAAATTTATTAATTTTTAAAATTAATAAAAATTCTCACAAAAATTTACATATAAATCAAATTAATAACAAATTTTTAAGCCAATTAATAACAAATTTTTAAGCCTGAAGTTTCTCGTCACTTAGAAGCTAAAGGCTTACCAGTAAAAGCAATTTTATTGGTCGATAATGCCACCAGTCATGGGACAGCAAACACTTTTTCCAATGATGAAAACTTTAAGGTTATTTTTTTCCACCCAACAATACACCCTTGTTGCAACCACTTGAACAAAAATAACCTTACAAGCAATGAGATCTTGTTTTTGCGACGAATTCGAGAAAAAGCAGTTCTTAAAAGACTTAATTAATATTATTTTAACTATGTAATAAAATATAAAACTGCTTATTTATCTATAAATCACAAAACTGATTTTTCTTAAAATGTATACTCCTATTTTCTTTATAAGCAACCTGTTCTACATAAGAAACTTTTTTGAAAAAATTGGTTCAGATTAGTTGCTTGTATAGAATGCTCACTGTATGTAGTTTTGGTTGGATCCTGAATCTATTAAGAATTTGAAAGTCTTTCCGTCCTTCGTACCACAATTGATGTAAGGTAACGAAGAACTATTTAGTCTAAAAAATTGAGTTCGGCTACATCCACGGACACGGTAGCATACTCCTGTTCATTCTCCTCTGTTAACACGCCCGTTAACTCCGCTGCCCTTGCTGTTCGACATACTCGTAATAGCAAGCCTCGGACATTTCCGGGGGTATGGCATTTCATACTCGGATTCCATGTCTGATTCTGGCTCTCCAGTGGTAACGTGAAATTGGTTCCTTTATGGCTAATAGGTGTGGCAAGTCGCCATTAAGGCCTCTCACGAATGTGTCAAGTGCCTTGCCTCGGTAGTTATCGGTTAACGCTCTAATAACTTTACTTTTTTATTTTAAAACTTATATTTCTTTTTTTTTTTATTTGTTTATGATTTTTTTTGCTTGAAAACCAGTGGATGGTCTCTTCCTTCTATCCTGGAGAGTCCCTTGGGCTTCGCTGGATTGGAATGTATTATACTGCGATTGCAGTCTCTTTTAGTCGGTTATATTTTTCCACAGAGTTATGGGTTATAAAATATTAGATTATTCACCTTTTGTTTTACTATGCTTAGGGGAAATGGGGTGTATATTATCGAATTTATATTGCGTGTTCTTAACTTCTATGCCTTAATGTCTATTCTTTATGATTCCCGATTTGTTCCTTCTTGTCCTGCGGCGATGCGGCAAAGCGGCGGTGCGGCAGGTGATTGGGGATCCTTGGTAGCACTAATGTAGAAGCCGTCTGCGAACTGGTACAACAGACGGAGTCGGCGGTAAGAAACGAGACTCGTGAGTTCTCCTTTTAAAGTCAATCGCGCTCGCGGTGCTCGGCTCTTGCGAGGTACTATGATCTCGGTACACTGTGTGGCGGTGGGGCACTGATACTTGGAGCACAAGGTACACTGTGTGGCGTTTTGGGGCACTGGTACTTTTAGCACAAGGTACACTGTGTGGCGTTTTGAGGCACTGGTAGTGCAGTCGCTGCCGCTGCGGGTGTTGTCGCTGCTGGAACTGGTGTTGTCGCTGCTGGTGTCGGGTTCCTGCAGTTGGCCGCGGCTTGGAATTTGCTAACCAAGCGCACGTGGCGGATGTTTAGGCTACGATGGCCAGTAGTCCCACGGTTTTGGGAATGCTGACCAAGTGCACGTTGTTTATGTAACCTTGCCTCGTGAGAGGTTGCGCTTCTCGTTGTTGTACAATAGGAGTGTTGTTAACTGATGTAAAAAGAAAAGATAAAGATGAAATATATATTTTAGCATTTGTAGATGACATATTGATATGCATTAAGAACAAAACAAAAATAAGCGAAATTAAAGACAGTTTAATGAACGAATTTACAATGAACGATTTAGGAAAAATCGGCATCTATATTGGAATAGATATTAATTATAGTGAGTAAGACTAAGATAAGACTAAGAAAATGAGAGTAAGTAAATGACTTTAAATCAAAAAATACAAACGCTACAGTCAGGAGCTGACTGTATAAGGCCAGGGATTATCATAGTATACCGTAGGCAATAGGTATAGGTATGCGCGTACCAAATTTTATTGCATGTGCTTCTTCTTGATTTTTTTGGCACAAACTAAGAATGCATATTGCGTCTTGTCGTTTTGTCTAATGTCTCACCATTTTCGACAACTGCGATAGATGTTCAGTGGCTGAGTGGACTATGTCCCGGACTCTGAGACCACTGATATTGAGCGTGTTCGAGGTTCGATTGCTGCTGCGATCAACATGTGAAATTCTTTTGTATTTCAAAATTTTTTTAAAATAAATCAAAAGCTCAAAAACATTAATGAGGGGCGACGGCGGTAGGCGATTTTTAAGTTTTAGTTACGCAATGTATGTAATTAGAACTTAGTTTTCTTTCGTCGGTACACAACAGCAACTGCAAAACTAATTGTACATATTTATGTATGTACATACATATATACAATCGTGCAATAATGTGTGTTGAAGTGGGACGCCAATACATACATGTGGATATGCAGACATGTATGTATGGGCGTCCCACATTCATAACTTTACAAGGGCTTATGATCTATCTCTGGTATTTTCTAGCATTCTAATTGCAAAATATTGAGAGCAAAACAAAATAGGAAACATCCAATTGGAATCTTACTGAACTTGCAAAGTCATAACAAACAAAATACGGAAAGCGTGACGTCATTGAAGAACGCATTAGTTCGCGTTTTTTTTTATGCGTGCTAAATAATATAAAAATACTTAACTTTTAATTAATTATAAATAATTAATATTATTTATAGCTATTTTAATATTTTTTTTATTCCTTCCAAATAATAGGTTTTCTCAAGGCCCTCAAAATAGTCGTTTGTTTCTGTGATGACCTCTTCATTTGACCCGAATCTCTTACCGCCGAGCCATTTCTTCATGTTTGGAAACAAAAAATAGTCACAGGGGGCTAAATCTGGAGAATATGCTGGATGGGGTAGCAGTTCGTAGCCCAATTTATGAAATTTTGCCATGCTGACTACACACGTGTGCACCCGTGCATTGTCCTGATGGAACAGCACTTTTTTTTTCGCCAAATGCGGTCGTTTCTGCTTCAAATCAATATCGAATCTGTCCAAAAGCTCTGAATAATATTCGCCGGTGATCGTTTTACCCTTTTCAAGGTAATCGATGTGAATGATACCTTGTGCATCCCAAAAAACTGTGGCCATGACCTTGTTGGCCGACAGACCCACCTTGGCCTTCTTTGGTGCACGTTCACCCGGAGAAACCCACTGTCTTGATTGTTCTTTGGTCTCTGGTGTGGTGTGGTGGATCCATGTTTCGTCTACGGTAACGAAACGGCGCAAAAATTCGTTTGGATTGCGGTTGAACATCGCCAAACACTCCTTTGAAATGGTCACACGGTTGCGCTTATGGTCGTGTGTGAGCAATCGCGGCACCCATCGCGCGGAAAGCTTTTTCATGTCCAAATATTCATGTAAAATGTGATGTACCCGTTCAGTTGAGATGCCTACAGCCTCAGCTACCTCACGCACTTTCATTCTCCGATCATCCAATATCATTCCATGGATTTTGTCGACGATTTCTGGCATGACGACCTCTTTTGGGCGACCTGAACGTTCGGCATCACTTGTACTGGTACGACCACAACGGAACTCAGTAAACCATTTCTTAACCATTGAAATTGATGGTGCAGAGTCCCCATAATATTTATCAAGTCTTTCCTTGGTTTCGGTGATGGATTTTTTACGCAAAAAATAATGCTTAATTAGCACACGAAATTCACTTTTTTCCATTTTCGTTAAAATTCACGAGATCGTCTGCTTTCAATGCCTATAAAACGCAAACCAAAAACGCAGCTTTCTCAAAATTTTACAGTCAGCTGTTAATCGATAACTGCTGACAGGAGCAGTGTTGTATTTAGAGCAGGTGCGCGGCAAATACAAAAAGTCACGGACTTATCAAACGACCCTCGTACATAAATATGTACAATTAGTTTTGCAGTTGCTGTTGTGTACCGACGAAAGAAAACTAAGTTCTAATTACATACATTGCGTAACTAAAACTTAAAAATCGCCTACCGCCGTCGCCCCTCATTAATGTTTTTGAGCTTTTAATTTATTTTAAAAAAATTTTGAAATACAAAAGAATTTCACATGTTGATCGCGGCAGCAATCGAACCTCGAACACGCTCAATATCAGTGGTCTTAGAGTCCGGGACATAGTCCACTCAGCCACTGAACATCTATCGCAGTTGTCGAAAATGGTGAGACATTAGACAAAACGACAAGACGCAATATGCATTCTTAGTTTGTGCCAAAAAAATCAAGAAGAAGCACATGCAATAAAATTTGGTACGCGCTAGAAATGCATACCTATACCTATTGCCTACGGTATACTATGATAATCCATGGCCTTATACAGTCAGCTCCTGACGGTAGCGTTTGTATTTTTTTTATAAGTGGTTACCATTATATATCTACAACAGTTACATCAAATGGACTTTCTGCTGATGAAAGTAAGTCTTTCGGGTATACTATACATATATTGATCTTGAAGAAAATATTCGCTGTCAACCACAATTTGACATTCCTCGATGCCATAATGCAACCAGACCACTACATTATGTTACTTCTGAAGTAATTATTCTTCGGGCAGTCTTTTCTAAACGGTGTCCTCTAGATAGTTTTACACAGTACTTTTGGACTCCGCATGATAGTACCGAAAATCGTAAGAAAATTGCCATCCAAGTTTTCTCTTTCTTATTTTTTTTTGTTTTGAAAGATCTTTTAGAGTTTTTAGGAGGAACTTTAAAACCGGAAATAAAACTTGGCCGATTTCGTTTAAAACTTCGAATGCAATCTCCTCTGAATCGTATGGTAATGGTTAGAATAAATGCCAGGGTAATTGGACGTCGAATTCCATTTGTGGCTAGAGTAAGTATAACCATTTATACCCGCTACCCATGGGTAATAATTTATAGTACTAGAAGACTCAATATAAACGTGCACAGGAGTCATGGTGTGGCTCGAGGAACTGTCCCTTTTCCTGCATGAGATATGAAATTTAAAATTTAATTTTAATTTTAAAAGTAGGGTAGTGGGTATATCACAGTCGGAAACGCTCGGCTGTTTTTTTCGTACTCGTTTTTTAAATAAACATACTAAATTTTCTTTTAAAGTGCTACCTTACTTTGGCATCACAACGTTTAACTGCTCGCATACGTGGAGGTCAACACAGAAAAGTATTTAGAGGAAAAACTGTTTTCTTTCATGCTAATCCCAGTCGTGATCTATCTTTACCAAAGACTGGTCTTCAGCATCTTTTCTATTTCTGGTCATGTCGGCCTATATCGACTCAAATATATACTGCCTGTAAACCTTACATGGGATCAAGTAAACTACTGTATTAATATTATGTTATGTTAATTTAATAATTTTACTTTCAGAAAAGCAAATGGCAATTCCAGCTTTTAGTCAACCAAATGAACAGTCATTACGTATAACTTTATATGTGCGTTCCGCTTTTGATCACCTTCGAACAGGAGTTACCATTCAGAATGTAGTATTTTTGTCTTCGCATCGAAAATACATTACATAGATATAAATATAATATGTGTTACCAATTGCAATGCAAATAAGTTTTCTGTGTTATTGCCAATTCACCTTAAAGCCCAGTGTCTTCAATGTGGCAATAAAAAAATTAATAAGTGGACGTGGACGTTGGAAAAAAATGTAGTGGGAACTAAAAGTAGACTTATATTAAATACTCCAAAATTAACTCGGAGAATAACCATATATTTATTTATAGAAGCTGCTAATAGGTATAATAACAAATCTGTTTACCAAGGAATAACAAGTATTACCTTAGACAAAAACCCAGGACCAACTGATACGTTCTGTAATATAAAACCGTTGGAAGGGGATGCCCTTGAAACTTTATTTTTTATTCAATGCGAAACAGGAGTTGCTCGAAATAAACCATTAACATATTGTATAGATATTGGCGGTTTTCCTATAGAAGAATGCAAAACTGATGAATTATTAATGGTGAGACTTCTACCAACTTCTCAAGTAAACATTCAAGTAAGTTGAGTTTTTTAAATTACATTTCTGTGGTATATTAGCTATTCAGTGCGCAAATAGTATGTGTTTTAATGAATACACTTTACAATTTTGAATTCAATACATAAATGTACATTATACAACTTAACAAATCCCAATTTCGTTAAAAATACTCCACTCATGTTGCAATGTCTTATGTTAATAAAATATATTGAGACTTAATCCTTACCCAGAAAATGTAGCCGCGCGCATACATACACTTATCGAGTCGATGTGTATTACACACAATAAAATGTTCGTCACAGGCAGAAGGAGGCATCTCGGTCACTGTAAAACATATTTATTCTGATTGCGCATGAACAGCCGAATCGATAAAGCCATCGGCCAATAAATGAGTACGATATGATGCGAATTAAACTTGATTGAACATATAAGTTTTATTAATATTCAAGTTGCAAAGAAAAAAATAAAAAGAATTGGAGTTCAATTAAGAACAATGACTATTTGTCTAAATCCACTTTACAACTAATTACCCTAAGCTGTCCCTAACAAGCTGTGAGTCTTTGGCTGTGAGCTGCGTGGCCTTTGCTGGCAGAGGATCGGGGTCGGCTTCGTTCCTTACAATAGGCCGCGACATCGGGTGATGTTTTGTTGGTCGAATGGCAGCTCGGCGCGTGCAGGAAATTATGCAGACGCTGAGCTTGCAAGTTGGAGCTTGCGTATTGGAGTTCATTGTTTTAAATTATAACATTTTTATTTTTAACTCTTCCCCCTCCAATTTATACGTGTCCTCAAGAGGTCTCTAGACGTAGGCAATGTTGTTGAACAGATGTAGCTGATATTCTAGTCAAAGATCGCTCGCAAATTAATGGTGCGAGGATCGCGGTGACTTTTGTTTCCATTCCAGGCGTGGGTCCTAGTTGCAAGGTTATGTTCCTCTGCCTTTGACTATAGGTGTGCAAGCCCAGGTTGAGAATCAGAGCAATGCCAAAGAGCGTTAGCAGAGTTATGCTGTTGACTGTTGAATGGGCTCTTATGGACATCAGCTGTGCAATGTTATTTATGTGCAATACTTCCAGTGCGTCAATTGATAGAACCTTAAGTCTTTATATTTCCTCAGTCGTAAACTGCACAAAAGGTGCTCCAGGGGTCAAGACTGTATCTTCCAAGTTGCTCAACTGCTTGTTGTCGATAATCACCTAGTCAATTGATAGCTGAACAAGGTAGGTGCCCTCTAGGTGTGTTGTTCCATGTTACATTTCCATCGTAATCGTTTAGTAAGATGAATCCGGCGGCGACTTCTTCTATTTTGGTCTTGAAAGTTTAAGTGAATATATGTCTTGGTATTCTATTTCTTCTAAGTTTTGAACATTTACAATGTATAAAAGTGTTTTATTAGTAATAATAGTTTCTTCTTTTCTATCAAGTTTGCTTATAGTTTTGTGAATGCATTTGTTTTCTCTTGCGCTCATTTTACCTCTCTACTCTTGGTAGTTGTTACTGTAGTTCTTACATTCTCCCTCTCACGTATTTTAGTGTGTGTGTGTGTAACGTTCTCTCGCGCTCACACTTTTATGTACTTGCTCCCTACTGTTTGGTGCGTGCATATATTTTCTCTTTAACGCTCACTATTTTTTCTCTTATTGTTTTTGTTTGAGCACAACAGCATAACTATACAAATATAAATGCTAGTAGTTAAGAGAACACAAAAAGTGTTATTAAATATAAATCTCTCTCTTGCTTTGTGTCGATCGGCAATTGCCGACGGCAAAATTTGAGAGTGCGTGGCCAAACCATGGTCACCGCTCTAAATAGTATGTATACAGTTCGCTCTCGACAAGGAAGCAGCAATACTTGTGCCATCAGCAACAATAAATATTATTAATTATCGAAACCACCGCGTCTCAATTTCTTTAATTCACTTCGCTCTCTAAAAAACGCTTAGAGATTTTTCATTGGCGCCCGAGCAGGGACTTCGATGTGTTTTATAAACAATTTAAATTAATTGAGAATTATTGTGTGCTGGTTGGCTATTGCTTGCGCGTTCGTGTGTGGGTGAAATTAAAAAAGACATTAACAACAAAGTGCAAGTAATATTCGATTGCATGATCTTGATATAAACAAAAATAAACAAACAAAACGGCAATATTTATTTACATTTTCTCTTTAAATATAAAACTTCTGGTGGTCAAATTGTCATTAATTGTGCGTGTCATTGTGCCAACGCAAAATTATCTCGGTCTTTTTGCAATTTCGCTTTTGCTACATATGCATATGTATACATATTTACATATAACCGCGAATTTTATAACATCCGTTAATACATAAAGTTATAAGCATATGCATATTTGCGTTTGCACATACACACCTACATACATATTTCCTTTCGTAGTTGCGTCCGTTGAACTCGTCTTTTCTTTCGCTTGCATTCGGCGCCGCTAGCATTTGGCGACGCTTGCATTTTATCACCCCGCACCCCGCATATTCTATTGCTGTCTACAAACGTAGCAAAGAAAACGTTTGATTTGATCTTCGTTTTCTCTTGTTTCTCTTTTCGTTTGTTTGATATACTACATACCACTTAGAGTGCGTGTGCATATACATATTATCTTGTTACATTGCATACCCCGCACCCCGCATTTTGCATCGCTGCCTACAAGCGTAGTTACAGCAAAAGTTGAGCCTGCTTTATTTCGGATCGCTTGGATCACTTTCGTTTGTTTGCTCACACAACGCATAGTTTGCGCGTGTGTGTGTATAAGCAAGTTAGATTTACATAGTCAGCTGTTGCGAGGGTAGCTCACAAAGTTTGTGACACTTATTCCTTTTTGATTTCTATAAGTGTTTCCTTTAGTCAACATGTCTGAGACCGAAAAGACAAGTGAAAAGCCACAAATCAGCAAGACAAGTGCAAAATTACAAATGTGCTTGCAAAGATTTGACAAAGTTAGTGCTGATATTGCTCGTATGCAAACAGCAATTAAAGCAAAGACCATTTCGTCTGATAAAACAGAGTTAGCGTGCCGATTAGAGCTTTTAGAAGGTTATATACAAAAGGCAATGGATCTACAGACTGATCTGGATAATTTAAGCCCTCTTAATGATTCTAGAGGGCCATTAGAGGACTTGTGTGTCGTCACAAGAGCCTTGTATATTAACGCATCCAAGTCGACTTCAGGGCCAAGACCTGAGCTTGATTGCTCCATAGTTTCGAGCCAGCGATCTCAGTTGCCGAAAATGCGTTTGCCAAAATTTAGTGGCAAACATTCGGAATACAAAAATTTTATGTGCCTGTTTGAAAGTTTAGTCCATGACGACAATTCCTTGTCAAACGTCGAAAAGTTCAATCATCTAGTTTCTTGTTTGGCAGATGAAGCATTAGGGGTAGTTAAGCCGTACCAATTAACGGATTGTAACTACCCAAAGGCCCTCGCTAGTCTCAAAGCAGTGTATGACAACAAATGTCTTATATTCTTTGATACAGTTTCACAATTGTTTGATATACCTAGCATGACAAAACCATCTGCATCGAGTTTAAGATCGATCATAGATACGGTGTCTGCTATTTATTCTTCGTTGTCGTCGTTAGGAAACGACAAAGACATTGCTAATGCAATGATAATTCACATGGTCATGGCAAAGGTAGACCATGTTACCAAATCTCGTTTTGAAGAGCAGCTTGACTATGATATGCTGCCATCTTGGGAAGATTGTGCTAGACAATTGAATAAAAGATATCAGTATCTGTCGGCAGAAGAGTCAACTCGGGACAAAACAAGGTCGCGAGTTGACGCTAAGAAGCCCCATCAGTCTAAATCGTCCTTTGCTTGTGCTGATGGAGGGCGTTCATCATCGTCTGTGTGCGTCTTCTGCAAGTCAGAAACGCACAATCTTGATACGTGTCCATCGTTTGCTGCTATATCAGTTATGCAACGTTTTGAATTCGTCAAAACACAAAAGTTGTGCCTAAATTGTTTGGTTGTGGGGCATATGGTGTCACAATGTAAGGCATCAAAATGTCGAATTTGCTCGAAGCCTCACCATTCGTTGCTGCACAGGTATACTACCTCTGCTCAAGGTGAGGTATCCACACTTCAAGCGACTATGTCAGACGCGTATTTGGGGCATGTAGTAACCAATGAACAAATTGTTCTCGCCACAGCTGTCGTTAATGTAAAAGACAGATTTGGCAAGCTGCATCCTGCATGAGCCTTACTTGATAGTGGCTCCCAAATCAATTTGATGACTGAGTGTATGGCACAGATGTTACGACTCAAGCGGGAGCCAACATCTCTAGCTATATCGATGGTTGGTGGTGCAACAATAGATAGAAAAAATAAGGTATGTGCTTCTATTCAGTCACGCATAAATTCACGCAACTTTTCGGCGGAATGTTGGGTATTGAAATCCATTTCAACAACACAGCCTGGACATTCCATGGGTATTTCAAATTGGAAAATACCCAAAAATATAAAACTGGCAGACCCAGAATTCAATAGACCATCGAAGGTGGACATTCTTTTGGGAGCAGAATTGTTCTACGAATTATTGTGCGTTGGACAAATAAAATTAGGTTCTGAACTTCCTATAATGCAAAAAACGCTGCTAGGATGGATAGTAGCAGGCAAATGTACTGGACAAGTGCCTAGGCATCAGTTCAGTGGGTGTTTAATGGCCCAAACTAATTGTTCTCTCGATTCGTTAGTTAACCGTTTCTGGGAATTGGATCAATCTCCATTCGAATCGAAGGCTGTTCGCCAAACAGCTGAACAACAGGCTTGTGAACCGTTCTTCGAGAAAACTGTAAAGCAGTTATCTTCTGGTCGTTTCCAAGTGGATCTCCCTTTCAAGACCGATCCAAAGGTTCTTGGCCTGTCCTTTCAAACTGCTGAAAGGCGTTTTTTGCAACTTGAGCGTAAAATATCAAAGGATGCAGTTCTTAAAACTATGTACCATGACTTCATGAACGAGTATTTAAAATTGGGACACATGTCCATTCTGAAGTCACCTCCTCTAGAACAGCATTATTATATTCCCCATCAATGCGTTCTTAGGCCTGAAAGTTCCTCCACCAAGCTTCGTGTAGTTTTCGACGCTTCTAGTAAGACGTCAACAGCTGTTTCACTTAACGAAACACTGATGGTGGGGCCGACAATTCAGAGGGAGCTATATTCAATCCTGATTAATTTTCGGTTGAATAAGTATGCCGTAACTGCTGACATTTCAAAAATGTATAGGCAGATAAATGTCTCTGGAAAAGACAGAAATTTGCAACTTATTCTGTGGAGAGAAAATACTTCACAAAATATTCAGGCATACCGACTTAATACATACGGTACAGCTTCTGCACCTTTTCTGGCGATACGCTGCTTGTTTGAGCTAGCCAACATGCACGCACAATCACATCCTATTGGATCAGATGTGATTAAGAAGTGCTTTTATGTTGATGATATGTTGGCAGGAGCAGATAGTATACAAGAACTTAACACTATTTGCAACGAAGTTCAACAAATATTGGAATCAGGAAGTTTTCCACTTGCCAAGTGGGCAATCAGCTGTAGTGATCTGTCGTTCAAAATGAAAACTTCGGAAGATGAAAAAGGTGTGACAGTTGGCACACTAGCGGAAGTTCCGCAAAATTGTTTTGTGGAGTTGATACATCGTCACTCCAACTTTGCTAAGCTAGTTCGAATAGTCGCATATATGCTTCGTTTTTGCTTCAAACGGCTCAGACCAGACTCTCTTGTGGTATCGTCATTAGAAAGGATAATTTCGTTCCTTAAAGTACAAAGCAGTACGTTTAGAGTATCTGGTGTAGACTTTTGTGGGCCGTTCTTTGTCAGCTATCGGAACAGAGGTAGACCACCTGTAAAAACGTATGTTGCCGTTTTTGTTTGTTTCGCCTCAAAAGCAGTTCACTTGGAACTTGTCACTGATTCTTTTTTGAATGTTTTCAAAAGGTTCATTTGGAGGTGCGGACGATCCGAGACGATGCTCAGCGACAATGCGACGAACGTCGTGGGAGCGAGCAACGTGCTGAGAGCGGCAGGCGGCATTCCTGAAGAGCAAGGAGCGACTGACAGGGTACGCAGCGGAGCGAGGGGTGCACTGGAAGTTTAATCCCCCTCGAGCACCGCACTTCGGAGGACTGTGGGAAGCAGCGGTGAAGGCTGCCAAGCACAGGCTGGTGCAAACGCCGGACGAGTTGAGCAGCGCACACAGTGGACCAAAGGCGAGGCCAATCTGGTGGAAGGCGCGGTCGTCATGGTGCAGGACGACAACACACCCCCGCAACGATGGACAATCGGGCGCGTAACGCGCATAGTCCCAGGGGTCGACGGCAAGGTTCGGGTAGTGGACCTACAAACACCAGCAGGCGCAATTAGGCGCCCTATTCACAAGCTGGCACTGCTCCCGACTTGTAGAAGACCGGAGCTCTTCAACGGGGCCGGAATGTTGGAGCTCGTCAATAGAAAAATACGTAGATAAGATAGAATATAAGAGAGCACATGAAGTGTCGTCAAGTTAAGACGATCGGCAAATGCCGACGGCTACTTCGGGGAGTGTGGTCGGACTGTGACCCACTCTCACTTACATTAGAGTCTAGTTTCGTTTGAGCACTGAAGCCAACTACACATACTCGCATATTAAAAACATTTGAAGTCGAACTCCGCGTCCTTTTATTTAGTTAATTAATATCGTTTATTTCGATTCTCTAAAAAAGCTTAGAGAATTTACAGTGTCTGACGCCACATTCAACACCTCGGCTCGGCTTCCCTGTATCCATTCAGACAGCAGCTCACCCCTTACGTGATTAAGCGAGCCCTGAGCACGCTCAGAAAGTTTGCTAAACCACACTCGCGTCTAGACCGAAGATAACTGGCGTGCGGCTGGCTAGCAGCAGCACCGCATCTAGGTACCTTAAATACGGCTCCAGGTCGGTGTTGAACTGGCAGTATACGGAGCATAGGAAGATTGAGCCAATACATCCAGTGATGCTCACGCATACGCCAAACTCGGTGACGAGGGGCTCTATCGGCATACAAATGGCATCCGTGCTGTCCACGAAGACGGCAGCCTTTCCACGCCTGTCCGAAAATACACGCATCCCGGATGGGACTCCCGTGATTCGTCCAGCGAGGTCCACATAAGGCTCCTGCACCAATGCGAACAAGTGGCCAGAGTCGCGCAAGCGGACTCCGAGCTCGATGGTGGAAGCTCGGCCACGGCCACAATTTGCCTGGAGGAAGCTAAACATTAATGTCTAGCGTTTACCCTTGCAAGCACCGCACCGTAGATGGGGCACATCTCCGACAGCATAGAGTGCCTCGAAGGGAAGCCCTTGAAACGACAGTTCCGACAGTCCACCGGATTCGTGCATCTAGGTGCTGTGTGGCCAGCTTGTCCACACTGGCGGCAAATGGTCTCCTTGACCCTGCACTGGGAAACCTTGTGGTCAAATCCAAGGCACCTATGGCAAGCATAGGTGTGGACGAGCGACCGGCAACGGTAACTGAACCACTTGATGTAGACCCGTCCGGTCTGCTCAAGGAGGTTCAGCGCCTTTTCATCAACCTCAAGCGTAAGATTGACTCTTTCGCCATCGGTGACTGACCACGGTTTCGTCTCCAGGTTCACTGCCTTCTTGAAAGCTACTGGGGAGAACTCCTCCTTGAAGTTGTTGGTGTACAACTCCTCCTCAGGCAGTATTCCGGTGTCCATGTCGAACACCTGGACTTTGGGTCGTTGGCTCTTGTTCGGCTGAACTTTGAGACCAACCTCAGCAAACTTCTTGTTCGCGACGACCTTTTTCATCTCGCTCACCGATGGTGTGCGGATGACGGCTCCACCGCGCTTCAGCTCACGCACCTCGTGTACACGGACACCAAGTGCGGGGGCGACCTCCTTGCGGACCCTCTCAGCGATCTGTTTTCCAGATATGCTGGGGTCGTCGCACATCACTACCGCCGACCAGGTCTCAACAGGCTTCCTAGCCCGGGGGGCGGCGATAGGAGCATAAGCGGGGGCGGCTCCATGGACAGTAGTCATTGGCGCGGCATCAATCCCGATCCTCTTCCTTCTCCTGATCCTCGTCCGGATCCTCCAGCTCCAGCGCCTGCTTTCGGTCCTCCGAAATTTCCACCGCACTCAAGCAACGCGTTACGCACAGCAAGAGACATGATGAGCTCATCATACCTCTGCAACGCAGCGAAAACAGCGTTTGTCGCCTCAGGATCCATCCCTCCACGCACCACAACGGCTTTGACTCCGAGCTGGATGCTCGAAATCCCGGCCAGAACTGTGGGCGTGCCGCCAACGACAATGTCCCATGATGCGCATCCTCGCGGCGGGGGCGGCGGCAGGGGCGGGAACAGCAGGCCTGGCTTCCAGCGGGGCCCCTGCAGGGACGGCGTGGGCAGCGGGTACGGGGGCATCATGGGGGGAGTCGGTGGCCGCCAGGGCAAGCCTCTTGGCACCAACTTCCTCCAACGCGTCTGCCGCAACAGCAGCAGCGGCAGCGGGGCGCCCTCTCCCCTTGCGCTTCTTAGCGCTCGCAGCAGAAGCTACGCTGGCTGCGCTGCTGGCGACGCTGCCGGCCTCGCTCACCATGCTGGCACTGCTGCCAGCACGTCTGCGCAGGCACATGCCGTCCTCCTCCATCTCCTTCTCCTCCTTCGGTTGGATGGGCAGCGGGGGGGGGTCGGTGGTGTGTACGAAATCAATTCCCTCAGGCAACGGGTACACGTGTATTCAAGTACACGTACACACACACACGCACGCACGCGGTCAAGCGCACACGCACACGTAAACACGTAGTCAGCTCTGACGCGGCTGGCACGACCACGTTGTTGCTAGCGGTAAAAGTACCGTCGGCTGATGCTCGAAACTTGTAAACAAGTTCCCGTTAGCGCGCAAACAAACAAGATACCGTAGATAAGTACCGTTTCGGCTTATCTCGACAAAGCAAAACTCGCGTTCCGCACTCGAAAAAACACATCTGCTCGCGACGACTGTCAGAAGCAAACTGAGTAGATAGGGACAGTAGGAATCTCGTTAATCCATTCATGCGCGTCACTAATTAGATGACGAGGCATTTGGCTATTTTTTATACCCTTCGACCATTGAAAATGGTCAAAAAAGGGTATACTAACTTTGTGCAAATGTATGTAACAGGCAGAAGGAGGCGTGGCAGACCCCATAAAGTATATATATTCTTACTCAAGATCACTAGCCGAGTCGATTGAGCAATGTCTGTCTGTCTGTCCGGATGTCCGGATGTCCGTCTGACCAGATGAACACACAGATCTCAGCTATTATAAATGCTAGAGTCACCAAATTTGGAATGAAGGTTCCTATGTACTCGGCGCAGATCAAGTTTATTTCAAATGTTAGGTGCCACGCCCACCGCCCCCACAAATCAATAATTTAATTTTTGAACTCAATTTGTAAGCGCTGTATAAAAGATACAACTTTCTGACTTTACTATATACTAAGCTGAATGAAATATCTACGTAATCTCCAAATTACAATCCGATCAGACAATAATCACAGAAGTTATTTAAGAAAGTATGAGCATAAAACCAAATGCTTCTGTCAGCTAACAAGGGAGGAGGGCGAGCGCGAAGCGTGAGCGCCATCTGTTGGGAATAATTGTAAAGCATGTGCATATGCATATGTGTATGAATTTAACAAACTGAACTACACGAGAACATAGGTCGAAGTGTATCCCAATGTCGCGTGCTGCGCGACTGTTGCTTTTCTTAGTGGTTTTTTTTTTTTGTCGTCGAAGGAAGGAAATCTTCAAAAGATACTCTTACAAAGCATTCACAGTGTAAGAGTTATGTGCGATTCATCTAGAACAAGTTCTAGACGCCTACGCACTAAAACCTCCTTAGCATATTAGCAAATGTTGACGAGTTTATACCTGATGATGTTAGGTCAGATAGCAACCGATTTTAATGGAGACTCAACCATTTTCATACGGTCTGAAACGTGAGTAACCACTATAGAACATAAATGCTCTGTAGCAGCTTATACCCCTAGTAATCGCTCTGGCGCTTATGACATTGCTATCACTTGCGTTAAGGATACCTAGGGCGATCAACCGTTTTACTGATTGACCGCTCCAAATACCCCTCCAGTTCAATGTGGCGGATACCACCTCTACGTTACCAACTACCTGGAAATCTCTACGTATTGCTTCTTTTATGTTCTGCTGGTCATATTTCTCAACCTTGCGCTGGTGCGCTTGATCGAGAGCATGACCATCTGTAACAATTTGGGCATCGATCACGTAAGCGTGACCGTGTCGGAGTACAACTAGGTCTGGTTTATTTAGCCCGGAATCGCCCTGAAGGCTTGGTTCGGCGTGGACAACATAGCCTCGTGTCACAACGTTACCCTTGATAAACTTTACTATGCTGTTATGTCTAGCTACCCGCCTCCCGTGCGTACGATAGCATTTCTGCAGAATGTGGTTTGTTGTTTCAGGAGCCTCACAATCTGCACGACACAGCCTCCCCAATTCATGCCTCCCCCGTGTGGTCCTCGACCGCGTAGGTAAGGCATTTATCCTCAATTTGATTCCGTTCAAATAATCCTTTCCCGTGAGCAAACGCGTGGGCTGTGATACCCATCCGTGTTGCGGGCCAAAATGACTCGCTTCACGGAGACCGCTACCGTCAACAGACATATACATACAATCTATTTGCCCAATACGAATTTATGCTGGCACGTGACAACAGCTCATTATCTCAGTAGATAAAAAATGGGGGTTCTGGTGCAAAAAGTGGGGTGAGGTGTTTCCGGTACGTGAGGTATAAAAAGGTCGGTGAGGGATAAAAAGGTCAGGTGAGGGGTAAAAAGGTCGGTGAAGGGTAAAAAGGTATGTACGTGAGGTGGTCCCCTGTTACGTAGGTAAAAAAGGTCAGGTGAGGGATAAAAAGGTCAGGTGAGGGGTAAAAAAGGTCAGGTGTTATATTTTATTTTATTTAATTAGTTTATAGTCGACTAAGGTCAGTCGACTGTTTAAAAGTAAGAAAAAACAATTAATTAATAATTTTAAATTTAAAGTAAAATCTTAACTGTGGAGAAAAATTTAAAAAGAAAAAAATTTAATTGAATTAAATTTAAATTAAATTTGACTCTGGGAAAAAAAATATGAAAGAGCCGATCCAACATTTGTTGCAGAGGATTGGGGAAAACCCAGAAAAACCCAATCAGATCAGGAGAGTTAGTGTAAGTAAGCAAAGCCTAATCAAATAGCGATTAGTATGTTCAAAACATGCAGTTAGTTAAAAAGTACTACTGTTACTACTAGAAAGAAGATGACTATGTCCTTAACTAGTTACTAGAAAGGTGGGTGAGGATTAGTGATTTTAAGCAAGATACAGAATTATTGTTGTTGTTAGCTACAATGTAATATAGTTTATCAAAAGCAGAGTTTAAAGTGTTATAAAATATATTAGTCGCAACTGACATATCAGTTGATGCATAAAATTCAGACCAATCACAGTGTGAAATTAAACAATTTAAATTTTCAAAGTCTGCTTTCTTAAAGCAGCGCACGCGATTACACGGCCTTTCATTTTTATCCACAATATTAATACCCAAGTCGAAATTCACTTCGAAAGTGGGATGATAAGGATCTTCCGGAAGGGAAAGGGGTTGTACCCTGTCTACAATCACCTTGGAAGGATCAGAGGTGAAACATAAGTCAAGCAATCTGTTGAGAGAGTTTTTGACATGATTGACCTGCGACAAAGACATGTCAAACAAACCGTCAAATAGGTCATGTTGCCGGGAAGGCAAAAGGAAGTTTCCTTCAGCACTAGATGTCCAATTACATTCTGGGATATTAAAGTCACCCAGGGCTATGAAGTGATCTCTGTCTGATAACAGGTTAAAAATAGTCTTAATTGCAGACAAGTGTTGCAAGTAGACTGATAATTCCGATGACGGCGGAATATAGGAGCAGGTTATATACATGAAAAAACCGGGAAAGTGTAGTTTTACACAAATTAGTTCAATGTCAAATTGAAACTCCGGTTGTAAAAGGTCCGACTCAATGTTGGAGTCTACTGCAATCAGTACTCCACCACCTCGTCGGTCAGGTCGATCAAGCCTGTATGTTGTATACCTATCTGACTTCAGAGCTTAGGATCTCTGGTTTTAACCAGGTTTCGGTAAAAGCAATAATTTGGGAAGAAAAGGCAAGACTATTAAGATAAAGACTAGTGATTTTACTACAGAGACCTCTAACATTTTGATAGGAAAGAATTAAAGAAGAAAGTTTTTTTGTAGGACACCTGAAATTTTCGGAGGTATGAAGAAAAGAAAAGTTCAGTTTTTTGAAGACTTTGAATTGTTTGCAATTTTTGGCGATGTAACGGCCAACGTGGGAAGATTAACGGCAGTTCGGCTTTTTTGTTTAGGAGTAAACTCATTAACAATAAGGTCCGGCGGCCAAAAGAAAGTAGCGCAAACGTCTTTAAACTGTTCTGCTGGGAGACTAATTTTGAAAGAAGAAATGTCGCGCTTGAATTTAAAGTTGAATTTTTCAACTGTGAAGTCATTTAAAGGCAGCTTTGCGAGGATGTACGATTGTACATCCTCTGTGGTAGTGTCCGGCGCCAAACGAGAGATAAATACCAATTTTTTGGGCTTAATCGCAATCAGAGGTTTTATACTCTGTGCCTTTGTAGCAGGCATTATTGCGGGAACATTTCCCTTTATGTTCTTGTCATTGCTCGTAATGGGAGTAGGCACAAGAGATGGAGCAAGAGGTTTGGGTGCGGTAACTTTGCTGCTAGGTTTTTTTTTTGTGCCGTTAGAAGAGCAAGACGGTATAGGGGAGAGTAGGCTTAAAAGATCAGGAGAAGAAGCCTGAGAAGAAGGTAGGTTGGTGACCTTTGAATTCGTAGGGACCGAAACTACAGGAACACTCAAAGGAACCGGTGGTTTGCTAGGAACCTTAAAGGCGTTAAAATTGGCCTCCATCTCCAGAAATTCAGATTGGAGATTAGAGAATGCTGTGCGTATCTTTTAAAACCCCATTTTGGTTCTTCTATGGATTTTCCGTAACTCGGATTCAGCCATTCGACACGTTTCACACGACCATTTGAGACCAGTATTGGCTTGGACGGCGTCCATAACCCGCACAGTTAGGCCACAGCATTTTAAGTGACAAAAATTATCATAGAGCCAGCAACCAATGTGATCTGCCGTAGGATCAGAAGAGCATAAGCAAATTTCTGCGCAGCACGACACCATGGTTATGAAAATTAATATGCCTTTAAAATGTAGGTGATAACGAAGAGCAAATAGAAGACAGAGTAATGAAATAAATTTCTTGAGAGAGCAAGAAACAGTTACAGCGCAGAAACAGGCAGGCAAGCAAGTACGACTAGCGAGCACAACGAAGTAAACAAAACAACAACAGCTGTGGCGTTTACAACAACAGCACTACACAGCTTACTCAGAGAGAAATATAATTTCGGGAGAGCGTAGGAGCGTTAATCAAAACAGAAACCGAAAACTTGACGCCAAAAGACGCGTAAGTGAAAAATTTAAGATTAGTTTAAGAATTGACTATTAAAAAGAATTAGTGTGTTACTTCTACGGTTGTACTTACAAGGTTAGCACTAATAGAATACCGCACTAATAATCACACCACTTAGGGAAATGAAATCGCAAGAATTATTAAAATCACAGGGAGCAAAGGCTAAACACGTCTGACCACCAAGATAGTTAGAATGTTATATGGGCGCGGGTTCTAGGACAATGGGCGCGGGTTCTGGGACAAAAAGTGGGGTGAGGTGTTTCCGGTAAAAAGGTCAGGTGAGGGATAAAAAGGTATGTACGTGAGGTGGTCCCCTATCACTGAGGGAAAAAAGTTCATGTGTAATATGGGGGCGGGTTCTAGAGGGTGTGTAAATGAAGGTAATGTGTTGTGAGGAGGGGGATTAGGTAATAAAGGATCCTAATAAACATGTCGATCGGTTAATTGTGGGTCATAATAGGGATAATTAATGAGTAGATAAAGAATGCGGGTTCTGGGACAAAAAGTGGGGTGAGGTGGTTTCCGGTAGAAAGGTACGTGAGGGATAAAAAGGTCAGGTGAGGGGTAAAAAGGGTCAGGTGAGGGGTAAAAAGGGTCAGGTACGTGAGGTGGTCCCCTGTCATGTAGGTAAAAAGGGTCAGGTGAGGGATAAAAAGGTGAGGTGAGGGGTAAAAAAGGTCAGGTGTAATATGGGCGCGGGTTCTAGGACAATGGGCGCGGGTTCTGGTGCAAAAAGTAGGGTGAGGTGTTTCCGGTAAAAAGGTCAGGTGAGGGATAAAAAGGTATGTACGTGAGGTGGTCCCCTATCACTGAGGGAAAAAAGTCATGTGTAATATGGGGGCGGGTTCTAGAGGGTGTGTAAATGAAGGTAATGTGTTGTGAGGAGGGGGATTAGGTAATAAAGGATCCTAATAAACATGTCGATCGGTTAATTGTGGGTCATAATAGGGATAATTAATGGGTTTTAGGTATATCAGTAGGTGATAAAATAGTGTGGGAAGTGTTAAAGGTTGATAGTGTGAGCATGTGAAACTGAGCATGCATGATTATGTTTGCATGCGCACATGCCACAGGGTGAATGTGTTCGAGGGTGTGTGTGTGTGATATCTTAATGATATTCGAGAGTCCGAGAGAGCCTAGTTCAACAAGTGCGCATGCGCACGTGCCACGGGGTAAATGTGTTCGAGGGTGTGTGTGCGTGTGCGGTATTAAAGGTTGCGAGGTGAGCGTGTGAAACTGAACAAGTGTGCATTGTCCCTTTTGTAGGGTTAGCCGTGATATTTGACAGTGCGGGAGACCCTTGTTCAACAAGTTAATGTGTTCGAGGGTCTGTGTGCGTGTGCGGTATTAAAGATTGAGAGGTGAGCATGCGTATGTGTTAGAGGGGGAATGTGTGTACGCAGACGCCAGTGCATAGAAGCGTGCGGGAGACCCTTGTTCAACAAGTAAATGTGTGCATTGTCCCTTTTGTGAGGTTAGCCGTGATATTTGGCAGTCCGGGAGACCCTAGTTCAACAAGTTAATGTATGCATTGTCCTGTAAAGAAAACATTGCAAACTGTTATCCTTCTATTCAATGTAATACAATTCTTGTGAATTAAGATGGGTGGGCATAGTATACTCATCTTCTAGCATGGTTCGTTGTCACAATATTAAGGCGATGCATTGTCCTGTAAACAAAACATTGCAAGCTGTTGTCCTTCTATTCAATGTTATACAATTCTTGTGAATTAAGACGGGGGGTATAGTATCATCTTCTAACATGGCTCGTTGTGCCAATATTAAGGCGATCGGTGAGCAAATTTTTGTTAGTATAAAAAGATACGTGAAAGTGAGTAGAGTGCGTTTGCTACATCAGAGTGTCTCTACATATATTTTATATAAAGAATAAGATATAATGATCCTGGGTGATCCACGCGTCGAAGTGATGTTTATACTTGAAATCCCGCTGGTCGCGTGCTACACCACCGAAAGAGGCACGCTCCGTTTTTATATAATCGAACAGAGCGAGGATTGAAATGGAATAAGGGATGGGGATAATTTACTAGCTAATTGTACAATTTCAAGAGATTTATATTTTATATTATATATTTACTTTCTTTTCTTTTAACAAATTAAATTCTAAGTAGGAATTGATCAAATAAATATAAATTTACTATAAAGATATAAACTCTGTTTCCCTTAAAACATCTGATAAACGAGTTATACAGCTAAACAGCTAATCAGCTAAACAGTTAAACAGCTAATCAGCTAATCAATTAATCAGCTAATCAGCTAAACAGCTAAACAGCTAATCAGCTAAAGAGCTAAACAGTTAAACAGCTAATCAGCTTAACAGTTAAACAGTTAAACAGCTAATCAGCTAAACAGCTAATCAGCTAAACAGTTAAACAGCTAATCAATTAATCAGCTAATCAGCTAAACAGCTAAACAGCTAATCAGCTAATCAGCTAAACAGCTAAACAGCTAAACAGCTAATCAGCTAATCAGCTAAACAGCTAATCAGCTAAACAGCTTAACAGCTAATCAGCTAAAAAGCTAATCAGCTAAACAGCTAATCAGCTAAACAGTTAAACAGCTAATCAGCTAAACAGCTAAACAGTTAAACAGCTAATCAATTAATCAGCTAATCAGCTAAACAGCTAATCAGATAAACATCTAAACAGCTAAACAGCTAAACAGCTAAACAACTAAACAGCTAAACAGTTAAAGAGCAACAACAGTTAAAGAGTTTAACTAAAATTTTTTATTTTATGAATCTTAAGCTTAGTTTATTACCACCAGATACCTGTGCATGCAGCACAGAAAAATTTCGGCAAAACGAGGCTGAAAAAATTATGAATCATTTCAGCCCCATCAGTCTAAATCGTCCTTTGCTTGTGCTGATGGAGGGCGTTCATCATCGTCTATGTGCGTCTTCTGCAAGTCAGAAACGCACAATCTTGATACGTGTCCATCGTTTG